>OX387360.1:9292500-9407500 GCA_947563465.1 Archips xylosteana
TCGTAAGTACAGCCATGTATGTAATTTTTCCTTTGTCAGTTTAATGTTAGTAAGCAAATTTAAAAAGTTACAGCAGCGGACAATAATGGTTTTTCATACTTACTTTTATGGCCTAGGCCAAGAAGTAATGTAGGGAGCCATAAACAACAAACTTCATGGCTTCATTTCGTGACATTAACGCATATATTTCAAAGCATGTTTGAGAAAAGGAATTTCTTGGACGACGGGTTTGTTTCGTGACTGATCCAAACCCAGTGATCGTAGTATTGTTTTCACCTAAAGGGTAAAGATAAAGTGTTAAAGGGTATAAGTAAGGTTTTGCTGTCTAACTTTTCAACCGCCTGTTCGTTTATTTATCTTTCACTTTAACAGGTAAGCAATTTTAAATTTTCACACAGTATGTTAAAAATGTTTTATTAAACACAAAATAAAATAAGAAATTAAAGCAGACATACAAAACACGTATTTTATTGGCTTTTTTACTCGGTCTTAATAATGAAAATTGTCTGATGACACGAAACCCTTAGTGTGCAAGTAAAATTCGTTCTTACTAGGTCTGTATTTTGATGAGATTGACGATCAATGACGTACATATAATATATGTCTGAGAAATAAAAATATAGTACGTACGTTATACGGCACTGGCAAAACTTGTTTAATCATTTATTACATAGATGTATGCATTTTATTTGATTCATGAATTACAACTATAAAGAAATGTCAATCTAAATTTACATAATTATATTAGGTATTTAATCGAACTTAATCAGTATAGAAAATAGTTGATTTACAAGTCGTAAACGGAAAATGTGCCCAAAAATAGCACAGCACCACAAGTCAGTGGCTGTGCGTGTAAAACTACGTCAATTCTAAAAATAATTTACTATTAAATAAGTTCTTGATTTGGTTTTATGAGTGGAATGTCGGCCTTTTATAAATCAAACAAAAGTATTGAAATGATTAGATTGTTGTTTTATTTGGTAAGGGATTTTTTTTGATAGGTATGTAATTTAAATGAGACTAGACCATGTGGGTATACCTTTTTTGTGTTACTGTGGTATCATAAATAATAACTATCATAATTACTTTTAACGATGATTGCTGATCTTTATATGTTTATGATATGTTTATTAATTATTTTGTTTCAGGTGAATAAATGAGTAAGCGTTATGTTAACGAGTAATCTGTTTAGTTACCCTTACACATAATTTGTTGGAAACGGCAAAAGGTTAACAAAACACAAAACCGATCTATGATCGTAAGCTTGGTCAACTTTTCAACGTCAAAAGGAACAATCCATTCAATTGTGCGCAGGTTTCGGTCTCATCAAGCCAAAATTGCTTGCTCATAAAGTACGCTTTATTGAGTTCAGGGCTCCTGCTCAAGAACGTTGTAAGAACATAATTTTAGGCTCTATTACTCTTTTCTAAAACGTATCCCTTGTAACATTCATTGGCAGAAAGGTATAAAATATTACGCAAATTAAAAGTGCCTACCTAAATGAGATTTGTGAACTCTGAAAATGTCTATCAAGAAGCTTTTTTACTTTTATTAAGGTATCTATTTTGCTACGTGTGTACTTGAATAAATTCGAAATGATGATCCTGATAATGAATCTACCATGGTATTTTCTCGTCGTATAAATAGTTTTAATCAGGAAGTAACCCATCTACTTACATGTTGTAAGAGTCAATTCTTTGAATCAAACTAGGATATAAACTCAGCATTAATTTGTATAACAAACTCGATTAGCAAGCCGCTTTGTGACACTCCGTGCAATCGCACGAATCGTTTCCGAATTAGTATTCAACGAGGCTTTTGCATCTGTATCAATGGAATAGCAATTACTCCGCCAGTTGACCGCGAGTGCTTTACGTGACCTCTCTGCCGGCAAACACGGAAAACACAAATATTGATCAAGCGTTTCTATGTACATATCGATTGTCACGCCCCTGCACTCTGAAACTGTTGGCTCACGTTATATTGGTCTGCTAAACGTGGTGTGACAAATACGGATTAATTAAAAAAGTCAGTACATTGCTTGTTGTTGTTACAAGTATACTAGAGCTGAATATTCTGGTTCGCGTCTAGGTACATCCTTCCTAGCATGCTTTACAGATTTAACATGTTCCCTGTCCCCCGTACAAGGGGTCAAGTTCACATTAATATTTATTGTATTTTGTTTATTGGATTAAGTATCTTTTTGTAACCAAGTGGATACACAGGACAGGGAAGGTGTAAAATAAGCCTTGGTGGTTTGTCGAACAATATTGTCATGGAACGTATTTTCACAGAAAATTCAATTCACGCCCAGGGATACTTAATGTGTATATTTGTGTTTGATGACATGCATACAACTCAGAAATTGATAGTTTATTCTTTTATGTATGTTTGTATGTAAATTCTTTATTGTAAATAAACACAAAAATAATACAAAAAAATAAACAACAAAAAAAAAAGAACTTATCCCGTATAGGAATGTTTCAAAATAACCTAATTTTATAATGAAAGATAGGCGAACAGTCATTTAAATAATGTTGTGTATTTAAAATGGACTATTAGACTTTTTTGGCATTTGATAATTTGAAGTGCCTGGTAAGTAGGACCCGTGTAAGGTCCGTTCAGATCTCTAGTACCATTTTACCCACTAATACTGCCGCGAAGCAGCTGTGCTTCCACTATTATGTTAAGGCGTGGAAAATAAGACAATTGGTGAAATTATGGGCACTTGTGGTATTCTATCTTAGCCATAAGCTTATCTTCTGCCATTCTCTTTCTTTCTAGGCGTCAATGGGAAGTGCTCACTTACCATGTGACTTACGTGACCCACTCACTGAATTGCCATATATTTCTTATAAAAATAATAAAAAGTAAGGTCCTATATTCCGTCTTATATTAGGTACCAAAACAATTTTGACAAACAAAGAAAAATTTTAACTAGATTCTTTTGTTCTATTTTATTCCAAAGCTTCATTATAACTTAATGGGGATAACCTTCATTTTGGAAAACAAAGCATCGGTCCTAACTTTGCTTCCGTTCTGTAGCCTGTTCCGATTTCTCGTGTCTTATAACTAACGAGGGTGGCAAAAGGTAAACAGTATTATAAAGCCATACTTGCCGATACCTACATTGTTAGGAGCTCAGTTGTTCCAGTCACCACCTTTAACAAAGCGAACTAAATTTACTTGGCTTTGAACGACCTTTATCTTGGTTGAATATCGACATCATACCCAACTTAATAATAATATTTGGAGTTACGACACTTTCTATTAAAAGCGTATAATTCTTTTGATGTTATAACGTACCAACCTACGTTTTTACTGGGACTTAGCGGTTTTATTAGGAATAATGCTCCACGACATTTTCTGCTCGTTAAAATGGGGGTCTAAATTGTTTGATGTTTAATTAAATTATCTATAAATGCGAGGAAACCTTAGTCGGTATTTGTAATGGATGAATCACCCACACGCTTCGCCGAATAATCAGTTAAAGAAGTTATTTGAATTTGGTAAATAAAGTATGAGGGTTTTAGTTTTATTCAAGCTCGACCTGAGCAAAGTAACTGCTGCTATGCCCATAAATAATAACAAATGATTATATTTAGGCCTGCATCCATCTCAGAAGAAAGTCAATGGTGCGTGTGAAGTGCCGAATCTGCACTGGGTCCGCGTGGGAACTACGGCCCAAGCCTTCCCATTCTGAGAGGAGGCACAAGCATGCCCTGCAGTGGGACGTAATATATATACAGGCTGGAATGATGGATGATGATAAAATTTAGGATAATAATAATGCTAATAGTATGATTACATAATGACTGGTTGGGTGAGATTTCTTGCTGTTCTCATCATTTATAAATTTTAGAATGGAACGTCGTGTCTTGTAATAATAGTGTTATGCTATTTGCTGCGAATACATAAATAAATAAACTTTTGGTTTCAGTGTGACTTTCACATAGGTTTCACGTGTATACGCCTGCGGATTTATAACATTCACTGTAAATTGCACAAGTTTTTTTTTAATGTTTTTAAAGTAAGTTTTTTGCTGAGTGCACTTTTTGTTGTTGAAGCCTAGTGGTAGCCTGCCTAGTGGTTTGACTCATGGCCTCTCGCTAGGGTTGTAGGTTCAAGTCCAATTTTTCAGAATTCATGTGCGAAATCTATTTTGAAATTTACCACGAGCTTTACGATGAAGGAAAACATCGAATTGAAACAATTATGTTGCTCACCCGCGACCTGACGATAGTTACGTTTATGCAAGAAATGTGTGTTCATGCAGTTCCTCTACCTCCACACTGTACGAACACACACAAATCACACAAACCCAACCATCACCGCTACCATACTACACTGACGTGTATCGAACTCAACCAGAGCTCATCTTCAGAACCAGCACCACAACCGTATGCTATGTTACCAAATGTTAAACTCAACATCTCCTTTTAACATTTGGTAACATAGCATACGGTTGTGGTGCTGGCTCTGAAGATGAGCTCTGGTTGAGTTCGAAACGCGTCAGTGTAGTTTGGTGGTGATGATGGTTGGGTTTGTGTGGTTTGTGTGTGTTCGTACAGTGTGAAGGTGGAGGAGATTACATGATAGGGGCCAAACGAGCAGGAGAGTCCCCTGATGGAAAGCAATAACCGCCGCCCATGTACACCCACAACTCAAGTTGAGTTACGAATGTGTTGGCGGCCTTTTGAGAAACAATTCCATTGAATTGTATTGCATGGCATTCCATTGTGATGTGTGTCAAGTTCCTAATCTGCACTGGGCCCGCGTGGGTACTATAACGACAGTGGGACGTATACTCATATAGACCGAGATGATGATAATTTTTGCAGACCGTACTCACAATAAATTGTCATCCAATCTACAATCTGTATGTACCAATTTTCAAGTCCACTAAGTGAATCGAGTCGCAAGATTTGACCTTACAACATACAAACAATTTATTGAATCAGGCGTTACTTTGCGGAGGTCCATATTAATGAACTAAAACAGACTTGCAAGTGAAATAATACAGCCGTGGTGGCCTAGTGGTGTGACCTACGGTCTCTCCAGCAGAGGGTCGTGAGTTCGAGTCCGTGCGAGCCCTCTATGAGTTTTTCGGAATTTATGTGCGAAATTACATTTATAATTTACTATAAACCATCGTGAGGAAACTTGCACACGCATGCGAAGAAAATTATTGGTGTGTGTGATGTTGAAGTGGCAATGGGCTGGTCACGTTTGCCGTACAACTGACAATAGTTAAAGCAGACGTGTCCTGGAGTAGAGACCACGTTTAGGAAAGCGTAGTGTGGGACGCCCTGCGACGCGTTGGACTGATGACCTTAGGAGGACAGCTGGCAGTGGGTGGATGAGGGAAGCCCAGGATCGCGAATTTTGGCGCAATATGAGGGAGGCCTACGTCCAGCAGTGGACGGACAATGGCTGTAGATAGATAGTGTAAAGTTCTTAATCTGCACTGGGTCCCCGTGGGAATTACGGCCCGAGCCCTCTCATTCTGAGAGGAGACCTGTGCCCTGCAGTGGGACGTATATAGGCTAGGATTAAGTGAAATAATAATAGAAGCTTCTAAGAAATTAAGGCGAACGTTTATCAAAACAATAACCCAGCCTTAATCTAGGAATGCATGCATTTTTACATCTTCATAGTCTTGGAAGAGAGTACCTTTAAGTTAAAATAAAAATATTATCTTCAGATATGAGAATATTTAGTGTAGCTAATAATATTCAGTTTATTCTATATCAAAGGTCCAAGTTCCGAGCTCACTATATTATCAATTCAACACAGTTCTGAACTCGCAGCATTGTGATACATTGTGCATTGTGTTTCCGGAACCAGCGTTTAGTTTCAATAGGATCCTCGATAGATTATGCTATAATCTATACCAATGCCCAGATTAGTCAAATTTAAATGATTATTAAAAAAAATAAAATAAATAAATATCACGGGACAATTCACACCAATTGACCTAGTCCCAATGTAAGCAAAGCTTGTGTTATAGGTAGGTAATAGGCAATGAATAGATAGGTACATACTTAAATACATATTAAACACCCAAGACTCGAGAACAAGAAATAGAAATAGTCTAAAAATTTGTTCACTTCTTCCTTTATCCGTTAAAAGCAGAAACTTGTTCGTGACTCTCAAGAGACCTAATTTTACTCGCAAAATGTTTGCGACTAAGTGTCAAACTTTATTATGTACATGGCGTAATTTGGAAAAGTGACACATTTGGAAAACAAAAATGGCTTTCATTTAACCTACATGGCGGCCGTTGCGTGTGTATAAAGTTATTCCTGCGAACATATCGGTCAGCCGTAACAGAATTAATAGCATTGGGGACAAAAGGGTGCATTAATGAAAAGGAATGACTGTCTACGGCTAAGTGGATGATCGTTCTGCTTTCATTTCGTGCGATAATGTTAAGTGAAAGTCCATTTAAATATAAGGGAGTTAAAATAAAAAACAGGAGAATCAAAATGGCATTTCTCCTATACAGACAACTTACAATAACAACAACAAGACAACTTACTTCTTCAACATCATCATATCAACAATACAACAATACAATGTATTGTTGATCGAAGTTCAAAGGTAAACAGAGAGTGATCCTTTTAAGGGATAAGTTCGCCTGTGTACATTTGTTTTTCCTGTTATCTATTTATTTCGAGTGTTCTATCCTTCTTCTAATATATTAAATTCTCGTGTCGCGGTGTTTGTTACCAAACTCCTCCGAAATGGCTCGCCCGATTCTCATGAAATTTTGTGTGCATATTGGGTAGGTCTGAGAATCGGTCAACATCTATTTTTCATACCCCTATTATTCTTCGCAGATGGAGTCGCGGGCAACAGCTAGTAATACTATAAAGAGTTTTACATGGTGTAATAGTAAAATATCAAAGTGGGAGTCAAATTTGCTTAAATAATTTTCACCATCAGGACATCAATACAGATCGTCAGATACCTACTTGATCGATAGTCAAAAAGTTTGTGTACCAGGTTAAAGTACCCCAATGATTGATAACCTTTGGTAATCGAGAAAATCGCTAGGTTAAATCACAAATTTAATTTGAAACAGATACCTCTCTTGCAAATAACGATACTCAGGACCGTGTCTCAAGAATTAGAAGTGGTCAAGTGTCTGACCCTTGCTAAATTTTGGAAAGTGCTGAAATATTTCACGTCGAGTTGCCAGCTGTTAAGTAGTGTCAAGCCAGACAAGTGAGATCACTTACTCACTGCTGAAATGTATAATGGTTACCCCCAAGTTGCCGTTTCAGCATACTTGGTTTATGTAACATAATGTTACTGGGTTTAGAAGAATTAACTTAAGTCTTTATTCGTTTTTCTGAATTATGTCTCCTGTGATTCTATAATGGATTTACAACTTTTCTTTATTTCTTTATTCATAAATTATTTAAGAGACTTTGATTCACATTTTCATCGGAAGACATATTAATTAATGTGAATACTTTTCACATATACTTCTAAATTTATAACAGTATCTACATAATCATAAAAAACTGAAAACTGTGGCTATAGGAAACAGCTGTGATTATCTGTAACAAAATCTGTTTGTTTTGATGTTGAGTGATTAAATCATATTTTATCATACGGCTCAAACGTGAAATCACCCAAATCAATGACTGGAGTTAAATGCATAAAATGTTTTCGAAGATTGTTTTGACAGGGCTGACGCGTTGAGCTTTGATTAAAGCCCCTAAATTTTAAGTAAATTAAGAGCGCAAAAAGTCAGTGATACATTTATCCATCTATCGCGATCTTAATCGCTTTTTTAACGACCTCTTAGTGTTCTGAAACAGTCTCTTGAGAAGACGACGTTTTTAATCATAAGAACGATATCTTTGGTTTCAGCATCCGATCTCAGAGTCCTTCAAGTACCTATTAAATTACTTGACGATGCCTTAAAATAAATAACAGTAATAAGTATCATCTACTTATTGAAATAAAAATTATGATGAAAGAGTCAGTTGCGAAACCTGATCACTTTCCTAAGGTGGATTTCCACCAAATGCAATATCAAATACGTATATAGTATAAATCTTCCCAGGTGAATTTTTCGCTTCGAGCCCTTATCTTTCAAAACAAACGGTATCGTAATAGTATTAAGGTTCAAATTTAATGTAATGGTTCGAAACGAAAAATTCACTTGGGAAGATTTATACTATACTGTGACACCATTTTCTTGTCGGCGTTTTTCTCTTTGATAATCTATTTTAGATTTTTCATGGTCATGTGTAAACAATAAACCCTACAAAAATACAACACTTGGTACTAGTACACTACACATTTGTAATGAGAGGGGGTGGTCTAAAGTTGTACGCCCCGCAGAGAGCCAGGAGTGAGAGGTGTACTTCAAATCCATGGTCGACGTAATGTTCGGGAATATTAGTTTCCTCATTGAATAGTGGAAGAAACTGAATCGCGTGCCAGGGTGGAATCTTTTCACTGAAAATGTAATGTTGAAATTCTATACATTTGCCAAAGAAATAATTCGAAATTGATTGTGAAAAACTTCCTCCTGGTACGCAATTCAGTTTTCTGATGCTAACGACTTTAAAATTTACTGCTGCATATATTTTATAAGCAACTCTGGCTTTTATAATATAATATCAGAGTTTATTCAGTATGTCGCACTTTACTCCTTTGACGAAGATACAATATATTAAGTAAATCTCGGTTTAACCCGCGTGATCCTTCATAAAAATGGTATCAAAGGTGAGTATTGAAGGCTTCTTCCTTTTATTTACTTAGAGATTCTTGTTTATAAACGATTTTTCAATTGAAGTCTTCAATTCACATGAATTTTACATTTACATTATGTCTTGACACTTTTACCTTTTTAGGTCAAATACTAAACTGTATTATCCTTCGATCTGCTATGCTATTAATAGCCATGTTATGACAAATACGAAATTCAAGTGCATGAGTATTATAAAAATACAGTTACGATACAGAAAATAAAATTCGACAAACTGAGATACTCATGTTTTTTGAAGTCGGTTCGAAAGATGAACGTATTTTAAACTAAGTATACTGTATGGATGTTATTTAAAAATAAGTATGACCTTATTAAAAATTTCCTTTCGAAATTCGCATGATGTGCGATATTCGACAGTGCTTCGCTTGTAACTGCGAAGGGCTCTTAACGCTGAGGGGATATTGATTATGCAGTAAAAATATACAACGAGGATACTCGGTCAACAATATCATCAATTTAAACAGTTCACATGCAATGAATTATTTATGTTTTAATGAAAAGTACTGGAATTTAAGACTTTAAAAACGAAAAGTTTTCAAGTGGCCTTTGCTGAAATTTGCCGTGTGTACTTAATCCAATTTCACAAACAAACCCAGTGGAATTACTTGATCGCTTGCATCTTGCATACGACAATAGTTTTCTACGACAACGACATCGATAACATATGACAACGTTTGCTACGATGTGCTAATAAAAACAATATTTATATACCTATTAGGATTTATTATGTGAAATTATCATTTTCTTTTACTGTTAACTTTTAATACGCGGCATGTGCATGTAGCCCAAACCTACTTGACACTTGACTTGAAATCAACTTGACGAACATGAGAAGAGAAAATGTGATCTAAGCAAGGTGTAGAAGGATCGTAGCTTTCGGCATTCTGTAGACTCTGCCTAACCCATTGAGATGCAGGCGTGAGTATGTATTAAATGTATGCCAATACATCTGAGCACAAAAAGTAAAACACCCTTTCCTTTGGACGAACATACGTTTATCCTAAAATAAACCCATCGTCTATTTTGGGCATGAAGCTACCTCACTAAAATTAGGTTAAGTATTTTAAGCGTAACAGGTAACGAACCAACTGAACAAATTGTGTTAAGTACATATTATGTTGTGCAATATTAAAAATGTGATGTAAGTACTCGTAGTGAAAGTAATAAATTGCCTTGCCGTGTAATAGTAATTGTCATGGCGCAGAGTTTTCCTACAAAGCCCACTTATCACATTGATAACGATTATCTTACTAATTTACGCGCACTAACAATATTGAAAGGAGACATGTGTACAAAGGTAGTATGTAGATATAACTAATTGATATTATTAGGTACAGAGAAAGCTACATTAAATTGGGACAGCAGACTTCGATTTTTTAAAGTTGCAAGGGTCCTTTCAGTTTTAGTTTTCCGTAGAGGAACTTTATTAATAAGGCTCCGTTTTCCGTCCAACCGTCACAAGGCTTTTAATTATTAATAAATGAATACGTTACTAGGTACTATGACTTATGAAAAAAGTAAGTCTTTGATCAATTATAACTGACCGAACAAAATCCCCTTCAAAGAATGTCCGAACTTTTTTATTTGTTTGCGTAACAATTAAAATCATCACCTACACAGAAATTTGAACCTAGTCTTTACTTCATTACAGTCGAATTTCGGTTGACACTTGACAACTAAACTTGACAATTTCACGCAACGTACTGAGAAAAAAGAAGGCCACTTTTATCAAAGTGGCGCTCATTTGGCTCGGACATTTTCGGGCGCGCGACTGTGGATCTACAGTTATAATTGATCAAAGGTTCTAGTGAAAAAAATCCTTTAAGACGGCGTTTTTTGCTCAATATTAATATTACATTATTAAGGTATAAGGCATGGTGGCTTAGTAATTTGAGCTTTACGGTGAAACCAGTTTTTAATTTCTTTACTGGTAGCATGGTGCACACTGTGTACTCTCATGAGGTTGAGCTCTCGTAGAGTTCAAAACGTGTCAGTGTAGTTTTGGTGGTGGTGATAGTTGGGATTGTGTGTGTTCGTACAGTGTGGAGGTGGAGGAACTGCATTAATACACATTTCTTGGATAAACTTAACTATCGTAAGGTCGCGGGTATGCAAAGCTATTGGAGTTGTGTCCTGCAGTTTGACGTACTTGAACAGTATGTAGTACCTACGAACGTGTGCTAGTCAAGCGCTCACTTAGGCAGTTTTCACATTATTTACAGCATCTGGCCAGAAGTGGCAAATTAAATTATCTCAACCAATGAAGAGAGTGACATTTATTTCTTTTCGCACTGCAGTGAATTACCCGCTGACATTTTGGTGGCCATTTACAAGTTAGACCGGACTGGAGAATATTCGGAGCATAAAATATGCGGGATATATTGGCGGGATTTTTATCGGCCTCCGCAGTATCCCAGTCCGCTTTCTAGGTGTATATTATTTTGTTCTTTTATCAATAGGTTTCTTTGCCCCGTTTCTATTTCCGTCCACGTACCTGTGTATTTTTTATCTTGAAAGCATTTGTCAATATCGTAACGAATACTATTCTGTTCATGTGAAGGAATGGAATGGATTACTCGTAAAGCGCATTGTAATACCGTTTTCGAAGAAACTTATCTAGTTATTTCTCATGCACCAGTGATTTACCTCTTTAAGATAAACAAATCATGTACTAAATGTCCAACATTGAGTTTGATAGGCTCACTAAATTGGGGATGTCTATTTTTTTGCAATGTTTAGTAAATCGAAAACCATTTCGAGATAAACGCTTTTTAACTCGTTTTCTGTAGTTATTTAATTTTAATATTATGTAATGAATTTATTACATTACAAATAAGCAATGATCTTCATTTGACATTGGTGTAGATTGCGTGACCGGTTCAAGTCGTACTTTATTCTGTGTGGTTAGAATTACTCACAATTTACGCGTGGATTAAACTACGGAGTTTGATTTGGACCCGCTGTCTGACATCTAGCACTTTGACAGCGCCAGTAAAGTGATACTAGTTACAGTGTACCACTACGCAAAAAATAATTAAAGGGGTTGCTTTATCGTACGCATTTAGATAGGTTTAGAAATTTGACAATGTGGGAGCCCTCAATTATAATCTGACGTCATCAACCAAAATAATTTCAATAATTAATTTTGAAAAAAGTATTGAACTAAATGACAAAATATTGAAATTAGTTTCTTATAATTGACTTTTCTATGCAAAAAAAATATAAAAACCACTTGTGCTGTGATGACTTTAAAGTCAAGTTGTGTAGCTAATCAAACAAACGATAGACAGGACTTGACAATGTTTTAATCAAAGTTCATCACTGGTGCATGGACAATAACTGGGTAGTTTATTCTATTACTTTTCCACTTTTCTTTTTTTTCATCCAAAATTGTGTCCAATTATTAATAAAACGTAAACGTAAGGCTGCGGCTCCACTGAGACGGATACTAGCGAAGAGGAGAGGAGACGTCGTAGATCCACTTCTCGTCTCCGCTCCGCTTCGATGGAAACAGTCAAGCGGAGACAAGCGGAGCGACGAGAAGACGTGTAGGGATTGACCAATCATATTGGTTGAAATCCAAATCTCGTCTCCGCTCCGCTTCAATGGAAACAGTCAAGCGGAGATAAGCGGAGCCGAGGGAAGACATGTAGGGATCGACCAATCATATTAGTTGAAATCCACATCTCATCTCCGCTCCGCTTCAATGGAAACAGTCAAGTGGAGATGAGCGGAGCGGAGAAGAGACGTGTAGAAATCGATTTATCACATTGGTTGAAATCCAAATCTCGTGTCCGCTCCGCTTCAATGGAAACAGTCAAGTGGACATAAGCGGTGCGGAGTGGAGACGTGTAGGGATCAACCAATCATATTAGTTGAAATCCACATCTCATTTCCGCTCCGCTTCAATTGAAACAGTCAAGTGGAGATGAGCAAAGCGGAGAGGGGACGTGTAGGGATCGATCAATCATATTAGTTGAAATCCGTATCTCATATCCGCTACGCTTCAATGGAAACAGTCAAGTGGAGATGAGCGGAGCGGATAGGAGACGTGTAGAGATCGACCAATCATATTGGTTCAAATCCACATCTTATCTTCGCTCCTTTTCAATGGTAAAAGTCAAGCGGAGATAAGCGGAGATAAGCGGAGCAGAGAGGAGACATGTAGGGATCGACCAATCATATAAGTCCCACTCCTCTCCACCTCAGTGGAGTCGTGGCGGAGGTTGCATGGGTGGCGATTCGTCCTATTTCGAATTAAATTACTCCATGCAACTTTATAGGCTCAAACAAAGAGTAACAAACAGAAACACACACAAGCACTCAAAAACTTTCGCGTAGCATATATATATTTAAATATTAGTAGTTTGATTGCCTGAATTTTTATTTTTGTAATGTTTCTGTACTGTTTTTGGTGTTCAATAAAGAATATTTGCATTTGTATTAGTAGGATTGTTTTCAATATCTACATACATACCCAGCCTTTTAATGTGTCATACATTTTAATGAAGTCTCATGCTAATATGTGGTAATAGAAACGAGAATAACAAATCAGGATACCGTTTACTTTAAAAATGCAAATAAATGTATTCCTTTCCGCTTGAAATAAAACACAAGGGTACCTCACAAAACTGGATGAAATAATAAATTTTAAACTTTCCTGTTGTCAGATCATGCGCCGCGGGGAACATAAAAAGTTTATATAGGTAACGCCACGAGATTTGAGGTGAATGATTACACACAGCTACATAAAATACTGATTGCAAAAAAAGTATTGAATGAATGAAATGAGTGAATGAATGAAAATGTGAATTAATGGTCTTAAGGTAATATCCACGCAATACTACGCATATTATAATTTTTCTTGTATTATCCTATTTTTGAAATTAAACAATTTGAAACTGATAAGAAATATTCGCAACGAACAAAATCGGTGTTTTATAAAAAGCGAAAAATATGCTAATCTGATTTAAATAAAATACATCAAAATATTTTATTTTCTGTTTTGTTTGAACTAAATGTTTTTTTTCTTAAATAATTCTTAACGCAATAAGTTGAAGGAATTTTTAGTCAATCTTGTAATTCACTGTTGAGTCCTCAACTCTGATGGTGTTACTTATACATACCATTTAAAATTCTGTCTAACATGAGAAAAACCTGGATTTTGGCAAAGAAAGCAAATGAAACGTAAAATAAAAATCCAATATTATGTCATATTTTAATGGCTTCTTTGGTATGAAGACAACATTTTGACGTTTAATTTGTATTTAACAGGTTTCAACATACGTACCTATAATATATTTAAAAATGAATACGTTTGAGAAAAAAATACCCACAAGCTTTTTTACTCAATGTACTTGCATTTTGATCCAACCAAACTACATATCCGGTCCAAATATTAAGTCAACCCAGTTACTAGTAGTAGCTGTAATACGTATAATGGAATTGCAATATTTGATCTAAACAAACTTAACATACGAATATACATTTCAAGTTAAATAAAATCTTGTAAAAAAAAGGATTTACGACGGTTTTTTTCTTTTACCCCGTAAAACCTATTAATAAAATGCGATCTTTTTGTGTTTAATACAGTTTCATTTCTTCCGTAATACAATCAATTTCATTGCCAACAAACCAGTGCAGAATGACCGCAGTTTATTTTTGATTACGTTCACGCTTCCGACATTTCTATTTTTATTTGACGTTATCTGCATTCAAACTGACAAATGCCAGAAATTTAACGCGCTGGCCCGAAATCTTTTTTGAATAGAATTATTCAGAAATAATGATAATAGTGAACATGAAACGAACTTACGCAAACAATATTTTCACGTGTTCTTTGAAAATAATTCTGTCATTTTTTACTTCGTTTATATTAGCATTAGAAAAAGGGAAAGTAAACCAAGCAACGAAGCATAGAACTTGCTGGGACCTTTATAAGAATAAATTCAATTAGAAATAAAATATACACGCAAGCACTTAGGATATAATTGAAGAAAGGAATTATTAACGATTCAATATTACAACAAAACACTCGCGTCATTTTAATGTATGTGCATTGACAGTCAGGCCCCTATTTCATATACGTCACAGGTCACGTTGACTATTTGGCAAATCCGAATAAAATGTTGACTTGAAGAACTCTTCTTGAAGACTTGTGTTACTGGATTCTGCAAGTGTTCTCGTGTTATACTGGGTTTCATATTGGCTACATTTCGAAGACCAAATTTTCAGGGCAACTTTTTGCATCTCACGGTAACTAATAGGGCCCAGGCTTTCGAGTTCTACCTAATATACAAGAACAAAACAATCAAAAGAAATTAAGTGAGAGATATGTTTAGTTTCTAATTGCAAAAACATTTTCGCTAGTTTAGTATTCATCTACTATACCCTTAACAGTTTGTGAAATGATGTTAATTACGTTTTGTTAGTCGACCTAAAACTAAGTACCAAGTAACCAAGTTTTCCTTGACAACTCAGTAACAAAATATTACGCAATTCCTATTTATATGAACATTTACGCTGGCAGAGAACCGAAAAGAGTGGCGTTTACTCCACCGACAAGAGCTAAGCTCTTAAATTAATGATGATGATTACGATGGTTATGAACTGCATTATAAAAGAATAATATTAATGGAGAGTTTATCAAAGCAGCCAAGCCCTCCTTATTTCTTAATCTCCACAATGTAACTTTGATCCCATGTCCAGGGTTCTTTGTACATGGTTATTTGTTGTTTCTTTTCTTGCTTACCATAGTAGAAAAAATGTGCCCGTCTTTAATCTAAACGAAACGAAACGAAATTTTTCCCTTAATAAATGAGGGAATTACAGAAAGTTACATAAAGTAGTATTAAAAAAAAATTGAATTAACATTTTTTTTTGAATTTGACAACTTTACAGTGTATATAATATAAAATAAATCTAACCTTCATGATCTGAAAAAATCGTCTAGTTAAGAGTTTCATCGAAAACGATGACCATTTTTCTTTTCAAATTTTATGTATTATAAAGACGCTCCGTTAATTTTCTTACCACGAGAAATTTTGGTCTTAAAACTTTAACCCTTAAAAAATCAAATTATAATAAAGTAGGTATGCTAACGCAGTAACTTGCTTAGCGTGGCGTTAATTATATAAATCATGAAATTATCCATCTAGTTAGAAAACACCTTAAATTAAGCCGACCCGAACTCTGCCTCGTAATTAATTAGGCAGATACAGTTTAATTTAGAGTCCGTTTTGAGGATTTTAATACAGCCGCAGGCAGAGTTTAGAGGTAGAGTCGGGATCTCATTATTAAGGATAGTGAGAAACATGCAAACTAGATCATACGATATTAACAAGCAATTTGCAGTCGTGGCCACGTCTAGTTCCGTAACATTTTGTGCGGATGCTACGGAAGTATCTTGTACGGGCTTAATCCTCAGTTATCCGAAGGAAAACAGGTACGTGCAATGCAATCTGTGTTCCATAACTTAATTAAACTTCATTTGAATAGAATCTCGTAGACAGTTATAGCCAACTGTTATAGACACCTAATTGTTTAGGTTCCTAAGCATATGATTATACCTCTAATATTAGAGGTATCTCTAATTGAAAAGTAATAAAATAAAAAGATTTTTATTTATTATATTTTATTTTTAATCATCAGAGAATTTGGGGTCCATGTCAGTTGGCTAGAAGTGTTTAAGAGATCGTCCGATTTATTGAAAAGAAGTTTAAAAAAATTATATCATAAATAAGAATTAAAGTAGTGAAGTACCCAATCTGCATTCGGCCCGCTTGGAGACTACGGCTCCAACCCTCGCATTGTAAAAGGAGGCCTGTGCCCAGCTGTGGGAAGTATGTAAGCTGTGATGATGATGATGAGTCATTAATATGTTTTTTAAACGGGATAGACTGGTTCTTGCTGTTATTACTATGATGGTGAAGAATACTTCTGAGCTGCCCTAGGTATAAAGTTTTATCATCTTAGCCTTTAAACGTCCTGTTTGCAGTAGCGTAGAACAGGCCTTTTCTCAAAATGAGAGGGCTTGGGCCGTTGTTCTCACGCGGGCTCAGTGCGGATTGGGAACTTCACACACACAATTTTAGTGATTTCCTTACGAGATTTGCCTTCAGCGTAAAGCTCATGGTAAATCCCGAAAAACTTAGGTGTGAGCCCGGTTTTGAACCCATTACATTCTTCTTGAGAGGCCATAAGTTAAACTACTAGGCCACTAGGGAGAGAGAGAGGAGGTCTGTGCCCTGCAGTGGGACATATATTGGCTGAGATAATGATGATGATGACATCCCAAAAGTTCACTTTTGGGTTTATTGACGTTTTCATTAATTAAAACTTCAATCATTTTAATGCCTGTCATTAAGTTACACACGTTTTAATTTAATTACTTTTCTGTCATACGGAATTACAACATAAAAAAACGAAATGAATTAATAGCCAAAGTTAATTTTAGTTATTAAAACACCAATATCTTCACCTAAATTTAAAAACATACAGGTACATTAGGTAAAACACTTAAGCTTCATAAAGCTTACGTTTATTACTTTACTCAGAATAACACTGAAATCCTGAACCACCAACCATTTGAAATTCACACTCCCGTTCTCGTGTTTGCCTTATTACCCACACATGTAAATATTTCATTTGCCCCCGCATTACGCTGTGATTTATTGCATTCTCTGCAATATAAATATTTCTACCGATTCAACGCTTATGGTGCCATAAGCCTAGTAAATGGTGCGAAAGAACCTTCATTACATTTACTTTGAAAGTAGTCCTTTCGTTTTAGTTGATTTTTAACTGGTCTTTGTGTTGAGGCACCTTTGAAGCGGTCACTCAGAGAGCGATGGAGATAGCTGCTATGCTCAGAGTGTCTGTGCGGAAACACATTAGAAATTATGAAATTTGCGCAAGAACTTAAGTCGAAGAATCGCCAGACACAAGGTGGCAGTGGGCAGTGCACATCGCTCGTCGGCCGATGAGGCCAAAAGGTTCTCCAATGGCGTTCACGGGCCGGAAGACGCAGTGTAGGTAGACCTCCAATAAGATTGAGCGACAACCTGGTTAAGGTTGCGGGAACGCCTTAGATGCGAATGGCCTGGTCTCTTTGCCAAACCTTGGGAGATGCTTAATGTTCAGCAGTGGACGTCTTTCGGCTGAAATGATAATGATGATCATGATTTGGAGCTACTTTAAAACTGTATCGGGAAGAGCTATGCTCGATTTCTTCGAAAGTGAATGACAAATTATAAATTAAGTATTTGACCAAATTCGGAAATTATTAAATACTGTATAGATTAAGGCGTAATATTGCGGAAGTCCATGTTTAAAATAAAATGGATAAAACGCCCCCGCGAAATAATATTTTTATTTTATTATTTATTTATTCACCATAAATTGTAAGTTTATACATGAAGATCTTAGTTTAACATGCAATCAGTAGGTGTCTCAGTCTCAATACAATTTTACCCATTAGTGGATGGTGGTGATTTTTATTTCACGGAGGAGCAAATTAAGTTCATTGTTTCATTCGAAGGTTATCCATGTAATTAGTTATTAGTAAGAGGAAAGATTTGATTGTTTGTTTGTTTGTTTGCGTTGAATAGGCTCCGAAACTACTGGACCGATTTCAAAAATTCTTTTGCCGTTAGAAAGTTACATTATTACTGAGTGACATAGACTACTTTTTACCGCGGGAAAATACCTTTTCCTACGGGAAAATTAATTTATCGCAGGCAAAGCTGCGGACGGCAGGCTAGTTAGTTATAAGGTTGTGATCGAGCTAATGATCAAAAGAGTTTGGTATGAATATCCTGTTGGATGTTTCAAGTAATTTGTCCAGTGTACGGACAATCTCATTTAGCTAATATCGCAATTCAACATGATAGCACGCGTGTTATTGTTAATTAATCCGAATTATATGATAATATACAATCTGATTAGGTGCATGCTTACTAGTACAATACCAATGAAAACTGTCGCTGATAGAAACCGTTTTAAACTGATTTAAATGAGGAAATAAGGTTTCCATTGTAGAACAAAACCCTTGTCGTAGCATGTTTAATAGGTTTCGTTCTACAACAAGTACTCGTAATTACTGTGATTTAGTACACGTCGGCAATTATTTGTATTTATGCAACTTTATCTTTCAGGAAATACTGTGTCACGACACACAGCTTTCTTACTTTTAGTGCATTTCGTACATATTCGAAGTTGAAAACATAGCATCAATTTACATACAGACGATTGATTGTGTTTACAAATAAGAGTTTATTTATTAGCTTTGATCGATGTCGTAATTACTTACGTAGATAACTTTTATCATAAACATAATGTATTTAACTTGATTTGAGTAAAAAAAATACTATTGTCTCATTATGAATGCTAGTCTTTCTGCATCGAAAAGTAGTGACCCAAATCGCAAAGCTCGAAATCATTTTTAAACTAGTTCAACCAGATTAACCAAACAACGCGTCGCATAATGGCTCCAAGCTGCATTTCAGTTAGGAATATTCATTTCAAACATTTCTGACAGGCTATTAGCTAACCTGATGCTCCAGTGATGTTGATTCTGAATGATGTTTCCGAAGACAAGATTAGAGCGCATTTCCTGTTCGATTTCAATTATTCTCCCATATATTATGAAATTAAATCCGACAAATAGAATAGAATAGAATAGAATAGAATAGAATAGAAAATATTTATTTTTGAACAACTACAATAATACAGCTAAAATATTACACAACAGACCTTAAACATGAATGTAGTTGCTACAAAAAAAGGTATATGTTTTTTTGCAATAGATTTTAAATAACTACCTAGTTGAAGGTAATCGAAAAAGAAACAATTAATCGGTCAGTATTTGAAATTAGAGAAGCGCTCGTTATCCAAGTTAAAATAAAATTGCATTTTCACTTCCAAACCTTTAAAAAATAATAGCTTTCATGCACTAGTGCATAAAGTAAAAGCTTTGTCTAAGACCAAGGCAAATCAAGTACCAACAGCAACAAACAATAGAAGTTAATATATATTTATATCTTTAGTAATACAGAAAAAAACAATGTGTAAAAAATAAAAGTTTGTAATTGAACGACCGCTTTAGCCTAGTTGGTAGTGACCCTGCCTACGAAGCAAGAGGTCCTGGGTTCAAATCCCGGTAAGGGCATTTATTTGTGTGATGAGCACGAATATTTGTTCCTGAGTTATGGATGTTTTCTATGTATTTAAGTATTTATTTATCTATATAAGTATGTTTATCGTCGTCTAGTACCCATAGTACAAGCTTTGCTTAGTTTGGGACTAGGTCGATTTGTGTAAGATTGTCCCCTAATATTTATTATTTATTTATTTTATGAACGTTTATTTGCAATGTTGTTGTTTAAATTTTTCGCAATCGAAGTGAAAATCAGAATGTAAATAACTCGTTCAAAAAACCCATTTTACCTCCCTAATATACAGGGTAATTTTTTTATCAGTGCACAAATTTTAATGTGATTCAGTATCGTCAAAATAACAAGTTTCAATATTTTTCATTATAATATTTATAACTTAATTTTTTTGTTTTTCATAGATCTGTACAAACCAAATTTCAAAATGTAAAAAAAAAATCTCGAACAGATAATCGTGATCTCTATCACCGATACTGAATCACATATCATAAATTGAGCACTGATAAAAAAATTACTCTGTATTTCTACATTCTAAGCTATAATTACCCTATCCAAATTGTTTTGTAATAAATGTTCGCAATTTGAAAATTCCAGGCTGAATGAAAGTCTGGGACATTGATGATACTTAAATAACACTAGGTCGTATTGGAATTCCTAACAATCGCATGCTCATTGAAGTTCTCATTGAGTGGTACTCGATACAAAATGTCGTATGTATTTTGTTATATACATATAATTAAAAGAGTATTTGCAAAGCTTTCGTTTGCTCCATAGTATTTCTTTAAACATTCCAATTTGATTTGAACAAACAGGCAGAAATTGCCTTAAATGTATTTATTTACACGCCTTTAATTTTTTTCTTTTAGTTACTCTTTAAGAACCTTCTCGTAACAAATGTCATAGTGATATTGAAATTTCTGACAGGTTCTACGGTGAGTTTGGCTTCAAATAGTTTGGAAGCACCTTAGTTATATCACAGTCATATTTATAGTAGTACCTATTTATAAACCACGTTAGGTAATTGATAAAGCGAAGGCATTCTAATCCATTCTTCTTATTTCAAACAAAAGGGTAAACGGGCCTTTGGCGATCTGTCCGTGTCACGTGGCCTAAAAGTTTACTCACTCAAACGTGCCTATACGCTTATTTTTCAGGGTTTATTTCAATCCATTTACACAACACACACTTATACACGCACACGCACACAAATCATAGCCTATATACCTACGCATTATCGACACACATTCATAAGAGCATCAATTGATGCATGAATTGCAAAAATAATTTTGACTTTATCTTTGAAAAAGACTTGAAATTACAACGCAAAAGGCTATTGTTCCATAATAAATGATTTCAGCCGCACCTGGGATCACATTTGGCTAGAATATTTCCACCAGGGGCAAAAAGGCCTGATGTAGCGAAAAAATTGCCGGGGCTAGTTCTCATACTGAATTTGATATTTTATGGCTGTCCATTTTACTTAGCGAGTAGTTTTAATATCACTGAAAGATTAAGAAGAATACCCTTTAAAAGTCGTTGATGATTTGAAAAGTTTATTGTAAATCAAGACATGCATTTAAAAACTCTACATTTCACAAGCAGGGAATAAACAAGGTCTATCAGCATTGGGAAATAGGTAAATAATTTACAAAAAGCTATTGAGAATTTGACATGATTTCGTGAAACCGTGTAAATACTGTAACATTGGACATTATCATGCTGTGACGTGATATAACGAAGTGCTTTTACTACATTCTTCAAAACCGCTCGTGTCTGAAATACCACGTTCCCAAAATACCAGATTTTTCAAAATACTAGGTACGTAACCATTTATCTAAGTACAACATTGCTGGCTTACCAGATTCTCGGTGTACCACATTACTAAATCGAAGATTTCTCAAGCAAGTATAATGTTTTATTTTGATCATCTGGTATAATGGGAATGTAATAAAGAGGTAGTGTAATATTTTGGGAATGTGATATTTTAGGCACGAGCATTCAAAACCTGAAGAAAGACATTTTTTTCTCAAGTTGTAATTTTACACCGTAAGATCGGAATAATTTCGGTCTGAAAGGTAAGTTTGGTCATTGCGATTAATACGGTCCAGTAGGGCATCTCGAACCGGCAGGCTTATTTGTCTTAACGTTTCTGACGCTTGCCTTCGCAATCACTATTTCTTTCTGTCAAGCGGTATAAAATGCTGACAGAAAGAGATGGTGAAAGCGAAGGCAAGCGTCAGAAGCAGTAGACAATACGGCCTCGGTTCTTATTATATGGAGGGAACCGAAAAAAACCGGTTTTTGTTGTATGGGAATTCTACTACTAGTTCTAGATGCCCTCCGGAGGCCGTATTATCTAACGCGCTATTGTTTGCGGTCACATTCGCTATCTCTTTCTTCTCTCATTCTGTGATTTTATTGTTGCATTTAAATTTTAGCATATTGTAATATGAATGCTGCCGTGCAAAACTTAAACAACAGGACCTAAGTGCAAAAATTGAGATTCGAGAAAAACGCAAAAAAAACCTTTCATAGCACTTTTTCCCCATTTTATTTACAATTATTTAGAAATGTTTGAATGTAAAAGTAAAGTATGGAATTCACAGAATATTATGACGTAGTTAAAAATGTTTTCTATAATATAATATGTGGCTTTTTACAAATTTGAAACATTTACCATTTCGTAAGCGTTCATTTCATCGACATCATGTTGATGAATGGCAGTCTGTTATACGGTGCGTTTTAAGCGGTCTTTTTTGCCACGAACTTGCAAAATCTGGAACGAGCTTCCCGCTGGGGTCTTCCCATCGAGTTACGACCTGGGTGCCTTTAAGAGGCGAGTGTACGATTTTCTGCAGGGCCAACAACGCACTGGCATCGCGCAAAGCGCTGCGGGTGTCTTGTCTATGGACAGTGGTGATCATTTAACATCAGGTGACCCACTAGTTCATTTTGCTGACCTCTTTAATATAAAAAAAACGCAGTAAAAAACCGGATTACTATTGCAAGACTCGTACACTCACTGAAGTGGTGTTGATTACATGCTGAACTACAATATCATAGGCAATTTACTACTGTTCTTTACTCAATAAAGTGACAGATCACTCACAATCTAAATTTTTTTTCATGTTAACCGACAAACTTACTTTTTTTAAAAAACTTCTGGCGTGATTTTCGAAGTAATTGTACTTCGACTTTCTCTCTCTGTCACTTTACTTTATAATGTTAACGTAAGGGCTAAATGTTCTGTCCCCAAACCCTTTAAGCACTGCTAAAAGAAATTGGATTCTTCACAATTCAATTTTCCGTTTCTTACCTCGGGCGCAAATCCATGAACTCAATTTTAAACCAACTTTCCGGTAAAGTGCCTAAACGTACTTTCTCCTTTCACTGCGATGTATTGGATCTTGAATGAAAATTACCTCTCGCATAGTTTCTGTTCGCATTAAAACTTTCGAGTTTACACGCCTACTCGACGAGCTACGTTAACATTACAGGAACAAAATGTCTGAGTATTTGGGATTCACTTAATATAACAGATAATTTGCCAAAAAGACTATCTAGACCATGGACCAGATGTCATATTGTCTAAAGTGTGGGCGCTTGCTATCGCTTTCACCATCTTTTTCTGTCATCATTTTATTTTATTTGACAGAAAGAAAGGAATATTGAATGCAATTGCAAGTGTCCGCGCGTTAAAAAATACGATCTTTGGAAATTAAGCCTCATTTAGACGGTCGGTTCAAAAAATATCGTGCAAATTGCGGTACATTGCTGTCAATGGTCGTTCACTTTTTCATAGCTGCACGCCCCCGCAATGGAACAAAACTTGGACAGCACTCGCACTTGTTTATAACAAGCTTTTATTTAACTGGTTTTTTGGGTCAAATCTTGGAAGTTATTAATCCACTTCCATTACAAATGCTTGTAGCTATTAAATTAGGCACTTATCAAAATTTTATTGCTATCTAATCCTCTAAACGAACCACGTCCGCGGAACCAACCAAACAAAGTTAAAACCCTAGATTCCGTTTAATATCTACGAGCGAACATGTCAAATTATAATTGTTCTTTGCGAAGCTATGAATCCGTGGACGAGGTTCGTTTAGAGCATGGCAACTAAGCTTAATAAACTACTATTAATAATTTGTCCATTTCGCTACGTGGTTGGGTTTGCGATCAAACTACGGAGGCAACATTCTCTAACACACTAAACACACTCGCATTAATCTTACACGTCTCTTGGTATCGCTGTCTAAGGACAGTTAAAGGGGTCATTCACGTTTTTTTCTTCACGTCTCTCCTGTGGATATGGCAAAAGTTAAAGGATCCAATAGCCAATATTTTTTAGTCGAGTCTACATCAGCGTGTGGGACACCTGGCCAGCTTTCGGCCTTTTTAAATAAGTCTTATAATTGCTGGCTCGGAGCGTCCACAACGCGTGCTTAATTATCAATTTATCATCACAATACATAACTTACAACTCAAACGCTTGGAAATTTCCCAATGTGTTCGCAAGTCAGTTACTTTTTTTACTTGTATGATAAAACGGTATTCGTTGAAGGTCATACAGGTTTACGCTCCGACTTCGGCACACTCCGACGAAGAGGTGGAAACTATGTATGAGGATATCTCCAGAGCCATGCATAGCTCCGGAACTCACTTCACGGTTGTTATGGGGGACTTCAACGCAAAACTGGGCAAACGGGATGGTGAAGAGCTGCGAATGAGGCAATTTGGAGTAGGGCGTTGGAATCACCGGGGCCACCTACTGGCCGGCTTTATGGAGAAGGAGGGACTCTATATGATGAACTCCTTCTTCAAGAAGCGAGAGCACAGGAAATGGACTTGGATGAGCTCTGACGGTGTAACGAGGAATGAGATTGACTTTATTATGTCGACGAGGAAGCAAATATTCAATGATGTCTCCGTGATCAGTGCGGTTAAAACCGGGAGTGATCACCGTATGGTACGAGGCACATTGAATATTCGGTTCAAGCTTGAAAGATCGCGACTGATAAAGTCTACGCTCCGCCCGGCACCAGCCCAGCTACAAAACCTCGAAACGTTCCAGCTTGAACTTCAGAATCGTTTCGAATGCCTAGGAAGTGACATGGATGATTACAATGACGGGTTTGTCTTAGAAATGGCTCGAATACGTGAAATATAATATTTATTAAAACATTTAAAACTATGACAATACTCCGGAAAACGGCACAAAAGACAGTGACAGCTAAATCATTGTATAAAAACAAGACAGCCAAAGGATCCTGTTGATGGCCAGCGTTAGGTATATTCAACACCCCCCCATAACGTGGACATCATCAGTCCATCACTACGTCACACCAAGTTGGCTGGTAAATAGCTCATGTTTCGTACAACCAAGTGGCTTGGTAAAAACATCAGCTACCATCACATCTGTAGGGATGTACAAAATCTGTATTGTAGCGGTCTATCATATCCCTGACATAATGATACCTCACTTCGATGTGTTTGCTCCTTTTGTGATGTACATTGTTAACAGCAAGCTGCATAGCAGATTGATTATCGCAGTACAACACAATCTTACAAGAATGTAACATTAAGAGCTCCCTTAATAACGCTTGTAGGAACACCGCCTCTCTACTAGCTTCACTTAAGCTAATATCCGATGAAGGTAGGATCGTGACCTCTAAACCGGAGCTATTGTTAGAGGTTGAGAAGTTCTATGGACAGCTGTACACATCAACGAAGAAACCCGTCATGGATCTAGCTGAAGACCCGAGAGCTAGATTAACCCGGCACTATACCGAAGACATCCCGGACGTCAGCCTGTACGAGATTAGTATGGCTCTCAAACAACTAAAGAATGGCAAGGCCCCTGGTGATGACGGAATAACAGCCGAACTTCTGAAGGCGGGTGGAAAACCGATCCTCAAAGCCCTTCAGAAACTATTCGATACCGCCATCCGTGAAGGGAAAACACCAAAAGCATGGAACAGAAGTGTAATGGTGCTGTTCTTCAAAAAAGGCGATAATACCTTATTGAAGAATTATAGACCCTATTCACTTCTGAGCCATGTTTACAAGCTGTTTTCGAGAGTCATCACGAATCGTCTCGCGCGCAGGTTAGACGACTTCCAGCCTCCCGAACAAGCCGGATTTCGAAAAGGCTTTAGCACCGTGGACCACATACATGCGTTGCGGCAGGTTATACAGAATACCGAGGAGTATAACCGCCCACTTTGCCTGGCATTTGTGGACTACGAGAAGGCCTTCGATTCGATCGAGACTTGGGCTGTACTGCAGTCTCTCCAACGGTGCCAAGTAGACTACCGGTACATCGAAGTGTTGAAGTGTCTGTATAATAACGCCACAATGTCTGTCCAACTTCAGGATCAGATGTCGAAGCCCATTCTGTTGCAGCGGGGAGTCAGACAAGGAGATGTTATATCTCCGAAACTGTTCACCGCTGCACTAGAGGATGCGTTCAAGATTCTGAACTGGGAAGGGCGTGGCATCAATGTAAATGGCGAATACTTCACTCACCTTCGATTTGCCGACGACGTGGTGCTTATGGCTGAGACCTTGGAGGACCTCAGTGCGATGCTCGCTGACCTCGGAAGAGTCTCCGAGAGAGTTGGTCTTAAATTGAACATGGACAAGACGAAGGTCATGTCAAACGCCCATGTTGTACCAACTCCCGTCGTAATCGGAGATACTTTGCTCGAAGTTGTTGACGACTATATCTATCTGGGACATACAATCCAATTGGGTAGGTGCAACTTCGAGAAAGAGGTCAATCGACGAATTAGACTCGGCTGGGCAGCGTTCGGGAAGCTCCGCAATATCTTGTCATCCGATATACAGCAGTGTCTCAAGTCAAAAGTCTTTGACCAGTGTGTGTTGCCAGTGATGACTTATGGCACTGAGACGTGGCCGCTAACGATGGGTCTTATAAGGAAGCTCAAGGTCACTCAGAGGGCGATGGAGAGGGCTATGCTTGGAGTTTCTCTGCGGGATCGCATTAGAAATGATGAAATCCGCGCAAGAACTAAAGTCACGGACATAGCTCGAAGAAGCGCTAGACTTAAGTGGCAGTGGGCAGGGCACATCGCCCGTAGAACTGACGGCCGATGGGGCCGAAAGGTTCTCGAGTGGCGTCCGCGGACCGGAAGATGCAGTGTAGGTAGGCCTCCAAAAAGATGGAGCGACGACCTGGTGAAGGTAGCGGGAACGCATTGGATGCGGATGGCGCAGGGCCGATCTGTTTGGCGAGCCTTGGGGGAGGCCTATGTTCAGCAGTGGACGTCTTTCGGCTGAAATGATGATGATAAAACGTCTTGTTTAAATTTTAATTGGCTCGCTTTTGTAATCGTTACAAAAGGCTCTCGATTAATTAAGATCGTTAGTACAGGCTTGCTTTGCTTCGTTAGTGGGATTACGAGATTTTAGTGTATTTGCTCAGATCACGTTGATTTCCTATTAATACTCGTAGATTCGATATAACAACTACAACTGTCCTTTGGCTTACGAAAGCTACAAATATTTATTTAAATCTAAAAGTTTACTAGGGATTTAATATGAGTGAGAGTTTACCTATTATGTGTTTTGTCCTTAGATACCTTTTTTGGACCAACAAACCAGAACGAAAACAAGACATGATAAAGAATTTTGTGACATAAGATTTCAGGGGTAATTGTTATTAATAATAGTACATAGCTAAGAGACCTGGAAAGTAGGGAATCGCCTGACGAGATAGTTTGCAAGCCAAGCATTACGAGGATTGCAAAAATCCGAGTCAACGAATTCATGTTTCCGTCGAGGAACCTAGTAAAGCGTTTTTCTTAATATCCATATTAACCAAATTTTAAGTCAATCCGATCATTAAAAACGGGTGAATTTCGACTTGCAAGATCTGACCCGAACAAACAAACATTTAAAACAAAAGTTTCTAAAAACTCATTTGCAAAAAACAACTACAGCACGCAATACGTTTGTAAAAAACAGACATTAGATCACGCACAATATGAACTGATTTTTCCGCCTTCAGAAAACTTTTTCTAACCACAGACATTTTAAGTAGAAAGATTTTTTTAAAGTTACGCACGCACTGCGATGACAAATAGGCGGGTTGATTTGGCTGTGTATAATTTTTCTTTGGTTCTTTACATTTAAATTTAATCGCTTAAAGTTTAGAAAAGTAAGTATGGTAAATGGATTTTCATATATTTAGGGTAGGGAGTATTAACTTGTAGAAAAATAAATGTGTTGCTTCCCGTGTTCTGTTTCGAAAAGAAAACAAGAATTTCCGAGCATTTTTGAAAAATAATAAAGTTTGATAGCTAACAGTTTTAAGGTGAGAAAAAATCAAATTGCGGCCATTGGCTGGATATGTCACTACATACATAAACTTTATTCTATCTACTTCATTTTTCAGTTAAAAAATACAATACAAGAACAGTATTTTTTTTGGTACCTAAATTTGCCTACTTAGCGTAGATTTTGTTATAATAATATCTTCAATTTCATACACACACGACTTAAAAGTAAAAAATAATTTTTCCGTCAACCGCTTAGCTGCCACTTTTTCACAAAACGTGTCCGGACAACACCGATTTTTATTTAAATACCGTAGCCTTAAGTTACGGGGTCAAGTTCAAATTTTCACGGGAACTAACAGTCAAAGTACAGGTCAAGATTGTGAAAGGGGTTAGGTCGAGTAGGCAAGGGTTTCTTGTTTCTTCCAATCTTGCCTCTCACTCAACCCACTAATCCCAGACAAGGGTGATTTAATTAGCTTCGACGCCATCGCAGTTTTAAAAGCACTCAGCGTTCTTTTCTTGGTTTGCTCAATAACGGTCATTGTAAGTGGTCTTGCGCTAGACTCGATAGAGAATCTACTTATCGTAATAAGCTTTTTCATTGTCATGGCAAGGAAATAATGTTTGTAAATTGGAAATGTTTGATATTTTCAGATACTTCCTTAAGTTTTTTAATCACACTCACTGATATTACAAGCAGCCAAAATATATTTTTTGAATTTGAATTTGAAAAGCGCTTGTTTGTACCTAATAAATTATGCAAATATTATTCTGTTATATAATTTTCAAGCGTTTTTTATTCTTGACAGTCTTATTTATCCATAGTAAACCTAGAAGGGTAGCCTGACACTTGACTAAAGAAGGGTTCGGAAAATAAAAGGATCAAAGTGGTTTATTTTTTCGCTAGCTACCTTTATATTTCTTAAAGTATAAATTTCTTTCTTATATTACGGACCGCCTTGTGCTCGTCGACTTGGGTCAAGATTATTAACAATCAACCTTTTGTGACAAATTTACACTAGAAGCGGAATTTTCTTTGGCTTTGATTTGACACGAAGTTTTTACATCTACTCAGCGATATTTACACAACTTGCTGACTCGCTGCAAAATGATGTCTTCTTTTCAGTCGCCCCGGCGATGAATGAAAGAGAATGATAAACAAAATGAATTTATAGAAAAAAACACTTATAGCCTGCGGCTTTGCCTGCATTAAAAATCAATGAGAAAAGTCAATAACGTCATCTTTAACCCTTTCAATGCCAACGACACATATAGGTGTCACAAAGTACATTGTCAAAGTGATCCTGACACAATGACATAAGATTCAAAGCAGGTTTACGTTTTGTCGAGGCGCGGCGTTGAAAGGGTTCCTTCTATTCTTAATTTAAAGTAAAAATATTCCACGGGAAGTCATTACCGTGTTTTAACTATGTATCCTTAATAAATACGTCTCGATCCGGGTTTTTAGGGTTCCGTACTCAATAGTAAAAACAGGACCCTATTACTGAGGCTCCACTGTCCATCTGTCTGTCCGTCTGTCACCAAGCTGTATCTCATGAACCGTGATAGTTAGACAGTTGAAATTTTCACAAATGATGTATTTCGGTTGCCGCTATAACAACAAATACTAAAAAGCAAAATAAATAACTATTTAAGGGGGCTCCCATACAAAAAACGTGATTTTTTTGGTCGATATTGATAACGGCAATAGGTAGACGCTTGAAATATTCACTTTAAAAATAAATAATTAAATTAAAATAAAACAATTATTTAAGGGGGGCTCCCATACAACAGACATGATTTTTTTGCCGTTTATATAGATAATGGTACGGAACCCTTCGTGCGCGAGTCCAACTCGCACTTGGCCGGTTTTTCTCTATCCAAGCCAAGCCAAAGCCAAGCCAAGTCTCATTCCGGTCAGCCGTTTTGCGTGATTGAATAACAAACATTCAAATAATCTAAACATCTTCAAAAGTTTTTTCATTTATAAATTATAATATTAGCTGAAAAGTTATAAAAACAGAAAAAACATTTAAAATTATTTAGAACACTTTTAAATTTACTAATTTATATATCTCTATAGTTAATTTCATTGAAATGTATGCGATTATTAAAGTTATAACGAGTATACAAATATGGCCGGAATCGAAAACAGTACTTTGAAAGTGTATGTAGGTGTTATAAAATCTAACGCAGACAATGTCTGCTCGTAAAGGTAAGGGTAGAGTCATAAAACGGAATATATTGTTGCAAAAGTACATAAAATCACTATATTTAGTAAAAAAGAACTTGGTGTTAAAGAAAAGTATACGTTGCGGGTAATTTCTTCTTGCTAATATTATAGCGGGCAAAGCAATTTGTTGAAAGCTGGTTCATGTAGTACCTACTCCGTCTGTGTATTACATCTTAATCTCCACGGCTGTTTTGTACAGAGAAAAATGAGAGCTGTTTAAGTTTTAAATTTTTAAAACTGAATATTGTAGGACGATTATTTTAGGCCTCATTCATTTAAAGTTACCGAGAAACACCGAAATACCTCCAAAGCTCAATCACATCACGTCCTCAAATTTTTTTGCAAAAAATAAAAACCGGCCAAGAGCGTGTCGGACACGCCCAAGATAGGGTTCCGTAGCCATTAGCGTAGTTCTGTTGACGATCTTTTTGTGAATTCTTTATATTTGTGACATTTCGAATGCTGAATATAATTGTATTTTTCAATCAGAAATAAATGAATCTATCTATCTATCTATCTATCATTACGAAAAAATCAAGTAATATTTTTCTAAGGATTTCGTATGTGTACGGAATCTTCAAAGTTAGGTATCGTCAATACTTTGAAAAAAGCTTGTATCTCAAAATCGTTAATCTGGCAAAGTGAACTTTATTACGTGCGTATCAAGGTTCAGTTTTGTTTACATGCTGATTTGAGATACGAGTTTTTAAAGTAGTGACGGTATGTTTAATACCTTAGGCTACTATTTACTCTTAAACTACAAATAATTCCCAAGCAATCTTAGCCGCTATAATTTTCCTTGTAAATTTAATATATTTACTACCATTTTGAATTTTTTTTAATTTTTCCACCCAACAGTTTAGATTTTAGAGGGGGGGGGACGGTCGATTTTAATGAAAATTTTCACTTTAAAGTTGAATATTTCGCAAACAAATCACTGAATACAAAAATCATGTAAGCAACCCCTCAATGGTTTTAAAATACCTATCCAACGATACCCCACACTATAGGGTTAAGCGAGAAAAAAAAATCACCCCCACTTTACGTCTAAATTTTTTTTAGTTTTTCTTATTTAACCACTTTGTCGGCTTGACTAATATATATATCCATGCCAAATTACAGTTTTCTAGTACTAACAGTCTCTGAGCTTAGCTGCGGACAGACAGACAGACGGACAGACATGGCGAAACTATAAGGGTTCCTAGTTGACTACGGAACCCTAAAAAAAGGCGTCAGTCTAGTGGTTCAACCAAAAGCCTCTCAAGCAGAGGGTCATGAGTTCGAACTCGGGCTCGCACTTCGGTGTTTTTCGAAATTTATGTGCGAAATTACATTTGAAATTTACCATGAGCTTTATGGTGAAGGTAATCATCATGTAAAAACCTTGCACACACCTGCGAAGAAATTGAGTGGTGTATGTATGTGAAGTTCCCAGTCCGCAATGGGGTCGCGTGGGACCTACGGCCCAAGGCCTCTATAGCATTTTGCCCTGCCCTGCAGTGAGACGTAGGTATATACTAGGCTGGCATGATGATGATTTTTTTTTTGGAAGCCACGTTAAAGGTCTGTTATATTATGTAAAACTCATTGACAGTTCATTGTTTTATTATATAACGTTTGTTGTCAAGCATTAAATACCCGTGGATACTTGTTGTTAACATCTCTGTTAATTAGGAGTGCTACGCAGAATTTTAATCGCCTTAATTGGAAAATCCCGCTTTGCTTTATTGTTATTGTTTTGCTTTGTAAATTTTCGGAACGTTTTTTAAAGTAGCATGTTTCATGTTTCGTGTACCTACCTACCTATTATATATAATTATTGTTAAAAAAACGATATTGTAGTATTTTTTTATTTTGTAAATTGTTTAGATCAAAATCACTGTCTAGATTGTAATTATTATCTTCACAGTGTTAAGTCTGTGATGTCTTGGTAACTGTAATGTCTAAACATGTCATTTCTAGTTCATTTTATTTGTAAATAACGCCAGTTCCTGATGAAGGTACGTACACCAGCCGATTCATAGATTTTTTTTAGCGTTTAGAAACTATACAGTAGAAAGAAAAGAATAAAATTCATCTGAAATCGGAATACATTTTCTATTGAAGTAAGTTTTATGGATAGAAATTTGGGGTCTCACTGTGAAGTTTCTGGTATTTTGTGTGATGCTGTCTCTGTTTAGTTAATAAAACACAATAAACAGGGACGGCATTATGGATCTCTCACATAGCAGAAAATTAAAAAAGAGTAGTGAAGCAGGGGATTAAGGTGTAATTAATTAATAAATAAATAATAAATTTCATGTGTCATGGTATATTAGTTTCTCCAAAATAACCTCAAGAAAATGATTGCAACGTAATAAATCAGCTACACTGTCACGTCCCCCATGGTAACACCTACTATATTTAGGAACTAGGTCACGTCGGAATTTTAATTTGTATGTAGATAAATTTGTACAGAATAATTTGGCCAAAAACGGCCAAGTCACACTCGTCCACGGGGCCACCATACATCCTCAGCATTATCGTCATCATCCCAGCATTATATTAGCCCCACTGCAGGGCACAGGCCTCTTCCCACAATGCTCAGGGCTTGGGCCGTAGTTCCCAGTTCCGTAGTATTAGGAACTTGACACACACGATTGAATTTCAAATGTAATTTCGCATGTAAATTCCGAAAAACTCTGAGGAGCGACCCTGGGTTCGAACCCACGCCCTTCTTCCTACTAATTATAAATGCGAGAAATACTGAGTGTGTGCCTGTGTGTGTTGGTTTCTTACTCCTTCACGCAAAGCTTGACGGATTTGATTTAAGTTTGATAATTGTATTGTGATGATTGTGATTTGGTAAATAGCTGAATTACATATAGGATACTTTTTCCCTCCATATTTCTATTTATATTCATATTCTATGGCATCCCTAAATATTAATCGCTGAGTCTGGAGACATTAAATTTTGCACGGGCGTTCGTCATACAACACAATTTTTAATAACTCGATGTAATTTGTTGGAATTTAGTAAGGTCTCGGAATATCAATTCCATTCCAGATTTAAATGGTTTTCGCCAGTAAACCCGCGAGTAAAAGCAAGTTAGTAACTTAATGCTATATTATTTTTCCAACAGTTTGTTAAATAAGTATAAAAGGGCAGAAAACGTTTCTTGTGGGAACCGTAACTCTCTTATGTTGTTAGAGTATATAATAAACAATGTACGAACATTTTAAAAGAAAATATTACCTAGTACCTGTTTAAAAATAATTCCTTTATAATAAAAATTAGATTTTGTAGAAATTGGATATCGCATTTTTATTACTCATATTTTTGAACACAAATTCAGACCAATTAGATTTAAATAAACGAAGTCAAATAATTTTTATATTTTCGTGATAAGAATAATTTTGGTTGATATAAATTTCATATTCTAGATCATTCCATTATTCATTCGGGACGGGAATCAAGTTAGTTACTTACAACATATTTTCTTTTTTCCAACAAGCACTTTAATTTTATAATGCTAAAAATCGTATGATTAATATTTTGAATGTACCTATACAGGATGAAATCTAAATAGTGATACAAAATTAGTGTTTCTCACTCAGTTAATGCTGGGCAACATAATGCATTAACTCAATTGTTAAGATTAGCCTGAATAAATTTAGGGTGTTAAATCACAAACTCAATGTCACACCTCAAATAAATAAGACTAATTAAAACAAATAAGCATTATTATTATTATTTTTTTGTAGTGGTAGAGCCATGTTGTAGCCAGCCGCTGCATCACGAATGGGCCGGCTCATCCGGGGCAGTACCACCCTCTCACAGAACACCGGCGTGAAGCAGCAGTAATCCTGCTTGCTTTTCGTACGGTCAGTGAGAGTGCCGGGGGCCCAATACCTCACCCCTTCCCCCTCCCCCTCCCTCTCCCCCTTCCCCTATTCCCTCTCCTTTAGGGCCGACAACGCACTGGCATCGTGTAAAGCGCTGCGGGTGTCTATGGACAGTGGTGTTCATTTAACATCAGGTGACCCACTAGTTCGTTTGTCTGGCCTATCTAACATAAAAAAAAAAAAAATATATTGTCCACCATTAACCCTTATTCTTTTATCAATTACCTTTATTTAATTACCTTTTTATTTTTTATTATCCCTTTTTCATTTATTACCATGCCATTATAAATTATTACCATACCTATTGTGTGTGCCTATGGACGGAAATGTCCGATAATAAATGTTTTTATTTTATTTTTATTAACTAAGTTAGAAATGCTAATGTTGTATCATCATTTAGATTTAACCTTGTATATATTTCTGTGTGATACAATCAGTTAGTTGAAGTTAGTTTTAAAACTGTAATTTTAAGAGTAGATTGCAAAAGCATGTTCTTTAAATAATACTCGTTTTTTGTATTTGACCGTTGTCAATGCATTGTAGTGATAGAAAGTAGTGGAAAATCTTACGCGGAATATCGCCAAATTTGGAAGCATAAAATTAAATACTTGATATTAAAATCAAGAGTCACGAAATTGCAAGTAAAGGCTGTGAATGTCTTTTAAAATGATTAGCATAAAGTAATTAATCATGGCATCAGTTGCTAAGTAAGGCCAGTGATAATGGTTTTCAGCTTTTAATTAAATTAATACACCCCGTATTTGGCTAAGTGAATTAAAAGAGTTGCTCGGAAAGCGATGTTGTGGACACCAGACAACTTTAATGAAACGTTCTGGTTATTTAAATTATGTCACTCCCACAAATGCATTAAGGTAACATCATAGTAATTTCAATTATTCAGCTTTATATCAATATCAAAAAAACAAAACATAATAAGTATTTCTTTTCGTTTCTTTTTAACACATGGTGTTTTTTGAAATATTGTTCATTTCTACCAGATTGATGGAAAGTAAACCAATAAAATGCTTAAGACTTAACTTTGGGCCTGGATCGCGTATTGTAAATTATTAGTAACTTATACTAGATGTGAATGTTTTCTGCGGTTCCCCTTGTTACGCATATGTGCAAGATAGGGGGAATCCGTTTTCTGCATGTATTTATTTAATTAAGTCTTATTTTCATTACTTTTGTTGTTTTTTACTTTGTGCATTACATTTCTTCTTATAAGTATCGATATACAAATGAAAACTTTGCTGGCTTATGTTCTACCTGCTTGTATTACCTTTATGTATGATTGTTGCTGTATGTTTTCCTCAATAAAGAAAATAAAATAAATAACACACTAAAAAGTATTTGGTCATGTTTCAAACTTTTAAACCTTCTGATTGGAGCCGGCCGTTTCAAATTAAAGTATGTTTATCGTAGTCAAATTGAATTTCTATCTTTTTCCATGTTTTATTTACATTCTCTTTACTGAACGAAGTTTAAATGCTAATAATTTAAAATTCCAAAAGATCTGTATTGGACAACTTAGACGATAACATTTTAGCTCACTTAATTTAAAAATGATGCCTTATATTTTTGGTTAAAAAGAGGATAACGTTGCTGGAGAAAAAACCTAGAGATCGTAGATGACAGAAATTTATTAATTTGAATTGCTACCTTACGTACGCAAAACATAGAAAATGGATGCAAATCTGAACATTGAAAATAAATATCGAATGTACGAGTAAATCTAATATATAAAAATCTCGTCTCACGGTGTTTGTTATCGAACTCGTTATTGACCGATTTTTATTAAACTTTTTTCTCTTTAAGTATTTGGTAGGTCTGAGAATAGGTCGTAGGCTACTGTTCTTTGCGGACGGAGTCGCGGGCAGCAGCTAATTTAGGTATAAAAATATCGAATGAGTTATAACATCGAAAAGGTTATTTTTCTAAAAACGTAAACTTTTTAAGATTGTTGTAAAACTAACCTAACCTAATGGGTTCTAAACGATGATGCCGTTTGATAAACCCTTTTAATAAATCATTTTAATAGATTCGATATATTAACGATGATCAGAAACATGACACTAGAAAATATTTATCACGTCATAAAAACACAACGATACGTTAGTTCTATGCCAAATATAAGTAAGAAATTATACGGGAATAAATTCATCCCCTTTACTGTATCATTCAATTCAGTCCATCTTCCAAATCCATTCAAATATTCGAATTCCATACGTCGTCTTAATATCCATTCCCATCCTTGTAGCCAGCCAATTCCATAGTATTTATGTTGATAGCGGTGTCTACATTGTTACACTATCAATATATGTATTGTTAGTATTTTAATCTTCATTATATACGTTTAATAAATATTTCTCGTGATTTCCGTCCTAATAATATTCATCGACGGTAACGACCGTGACTTTGCGAGTGTTTGCCTACGTAATTGGCGTCGCTTGCTTACTCGCTTTATTAACTTTGGGGAAATAAAATTGTTACCTAATTCTTCTAAGCAAGCGTCGACGGGAACGATATTGAGATTGTTTCCATTTTTCCGAAGATTGAACTTAATAATCTCTGAAAGGAAAAGGTTCATTCAATTAAATTGTACTTCTAAGGTATTTTTCTCAATTCTACTAATATTGAAAATCTAAAAGTTTGTAAAAATGTTTTAATGTTTGACACTTTATCACAAAATGACGGCTGAACGGATTAAAATGAAACTTGGTGTACAGATATATCAAGATCTGGATTAACATAAAATATTTAATATCCCAGTAATGCCAAATCGTGTGATGCTATTTTAGCTTTAAACAAGAAAAGAGGATGCTATCCAAAAACGTTAAATTACCTCAGCTTTCAAGATGAAGTGTTAAATTTCGACTGCAATTAATACTTAGGCAAGAGCGTGCGTTGTGCTTTAAAAATATAACTGTTACTTTTTTCATGGTTAAATTCTACTTAATATTGTAATTGTTTCTCGTAAAAGTATTTCTGACGCGGTTAAAGCCGCGGGTCAAAACTAGTTGGAAATAAATCAATCGCTTAAAGATTCGATTAATAAATATATGAGAAAAACGTCGTGTATTAAATAAAAAGTTTACGATTTGGTTCATTTTGATTTCGTAATAACAAGCCTAGCAAATCAAACTTATATACAATTCGCCACTAAGTTTGTTTATTGTACAGTAATTGGATACCTAATAATTAATTATGCCGTACTAAAACCTACCCCGTTTAAAATTGAACCGACTGTTTGAGTTTATTCGGCTTAAAAACGGCAAAGTTAAATCGCAAAAGTTTAGAAATGAAATTACTCGATATGCCTGCAACCAGTTCTGTTTATGAAATCAAATTGGGTAGAAATTTGAACGTGGTATGATGTTTGTAATAAATTGATGAAGAAGACTGTGAAGCCATCCACTTTGTTGTACGCTTTTGAAAAGATTAAGTAAGTATCTCTAATACTCAATTTAACTTCGATTTGAAAGTGGTGAAAGTGGAAGTACAAAAATAATAATAAATAAAAAATATGTAACGACCGCTTTAGCCTAGTTGGTAGTGACCCTGCCTACGAAGCAAGAGGTCCTGGGTTCAAATCCCGGTAAGGGCATTTATTTGTGTGATGAGCACGAATATTTGTTCCTGAGTTATGGATGTTTTCTATGTATTTAAGTATTTATTTATCTATATAAGTATGTTTATCGTCGTCTAGTACCCATAGTACAAGCTTTGCTTAGTTTGGGACTAGGTCGATTTGTGTAAGATTGTCCCCTAATATTTATTATTTTTTTTTTTTTTTTATGTGGCATCTAGTTGAAAGCAAACAGATTTCGAAAGCCATTAACAACAGCTTATTGAAATACTGTACAAAACCTAAGAAAAAAGAATAATGTCAAAATAAAAGTTAAACGTCCTAACAAGTATTGAAGAGAAATACCAAGTTGAGAGTAAAGAGTAAAGTAATAATAATTTATTACCGTTACAAAGTCGTAAAGCTAAAGTTTCCCAACACATACCGAAGGCAGACTCAGTGAACTTCGGAAACGGGACGGTATTACCCATTCGTAAATTCTTTTCAAGTGCCGGGAGTATGACATCTGGAACTTATTTTTATGTGAATTGCCCAGACTATGAGGGCAAAATTGTATAAAAATTCTGAATAGCTTGAAGTCATGTAATATTGGAATCTATTCTCTATAACTTTCACAAAGTTGATAAAACAGAAGAAGCGGAAAGTTTCATTGATCGGCGTATTTCTTCTTAGAAATAAATTGTATTAGTCTTTGTCCATAGTTTTCTGACGGTTACTTTAAAACAACAGATGACAAGCAAAATAATCTATTGTGGAATTTAGAAAGCTGTCCTATATTATTTAAAATGCTTACTCTATCAGAAAACTTGACATTATAATCTATACGTTTGATCTCATATTTAATTTAAATGGATGTGTGATATTATAAATACGACACTACGACGTGTTGTAGGCTGATTGATTTGTATCAAACAAAATTCACTTGTAAGGTATGTATAATATGCAGGTTTTAGTCTTTATTTGCATTTATTTTGTTTATAAAATTGTGACTCAGCCGTTTGACTTCAGAAAGAGCAATGGACTTGCAATGAAAATAGATTTCGCATTTAAAATGAAGTGTCGTGCGCTCAAAATAAACTCTTAGGTGATGTCGACGCGGTTTTACTTCGAGCAATGGAGTAAAATAAATAAAAGTACGTTTACGATGGTGGGTGTCCATTTGCATACTTCAGTGTTGTGTTGTGCAGAGCATTTTTCATTTTGTAAAAATGGAATATACATACGGGATAGAACGAAGGAAGCTACTTCAGCTGAAGTTGCATGTCGAAATAGCATTTCCATTGTTGTGATTTTACAGTAAATGTTTGTATCAACTTATTTAAGCAGGAGTACGTTTATATTAATGACATGAAATAGCTCACTATCAACTTGGATAAAATATACAAATGGATAGTTCTACCAGACGTCTTAAAATATCGAGTTTAATTGGACATGTTTCAGGCTAATCCGTAGCCCTTCCTGTCGGAGAAACATTAGTCGCAGCCGTAGTCGGCTGTGCGCGTTTTTGCGCGTTTGGCAGCCACGTGAGTAGTCCGTAACTATTATTTCACTATGAGTGAGTCTCACGGTAGTTCTCATGTTTAAAGTTCTACTAGAGTTTGAACAGCAAATAGTATCCTGTTACATATTTATATTAAAAATTGTTAGATATTTAGTTTATAGTTAAGTTTGAATTATTGTTATTGTTTCTTAATATTTGTATACTATGAATAAATATTGAAAAAATGAGATACAGTTAGCATGAAAATTTCATAGATTGAAATTATACCGTAAGCACAATAATTATATTGTTTTATAAAATCCTTCCGCATGGTGTGGCTCATTGCTTAGGCCTTTCAGCTTAATTAGTACCTGTACTGTAGGTGTCAGTTTGATTTTTTTCTTTATTTTTTTTTAATAGCCTGTTTTGTGTCCCACTGCTGGACAAAGGCCTCTCCTATTTTGCTCCACTCTTGCCTATCATGCGTGGGCTCCTGTCATCCCATTTATCATCCATATCCCAGTTTGAATTTAAATAGCGAAATCTTTAGAGTCGTATTTTTAAAAAACTGGCCAAGTGCGAGTCGGTCGGTTTTCAATATTTATTCATAGTATACAAATATTAAGAAACAATAACAATAATTCAAACTTAACTATAAACTAAATATCTAACAATTTTTAATATAAATATGTGACAGGATACTATTAGCTGTTCAAACTCTAGTAGAACTTTAAACATGAGAACTACCGTGAGACTCACTCATAGTGAAATAATAGTTACGGACTACTCACGTGGCTGCCAAACGCGCAAAAACGCGCACAGCCGACTACGGCTGCGACTAATGTTTCTCCTACAGGAAGGGCTACGGATTAGCCTGAAACATGTCCAATTAAACTCGATATTTTAAGACGTCTAGTAGAACTACCCATTTGTATATTTTATCCAAGTTGATAGCGAAATCTTTAGAGTCGTATTTTTAAAAAACTGGCCAAGTGCGAGTCGGACTCGCGCACGAAGGGTTCCGTACAATTATCTATAAAAATAAAGTTTGTTGTATGGGAGCCCTCCTTAAATATTTTTTTTATTTTAATTTAATGATTTATTTTTAAAGTTAATATATAATTAAATATTCTGTGAATATTTCAAGTGTCTACCTATTGCCGTTATCAATATCGAGCAAAAACAAGCAAAAAAATCATGTTTGTTGTATGGAAGCCCCCCTTAAATATTTATTTTATTCCATTTTTCAGTATTTGTTGTTATAGCGGCAACCGAAATACATCATCTGTGAAAATTTCAACTCTCTAGCTATCACGGATCTCGAGATACAGCCTGGTGACAGACGGACAGACGGACAGGCGGACGGACAGCGGAGCCTCAGTAATAGGGTTTCCGTTTTTACCCTTTGGGTACGGCACCCTAAAAAATGCATCAAAGGCTTAATAAAAGCATAATCATAATCGCGTCCTTTGTATATCGAAAGTTAGTCATACAAAGATCCTAATATGGGTAACTTTCGTTAAACTAAGGAATCAATTAAGTTTTGTTTTAATTAAAGTCCTTAATTATGTTTTTTTATAGGACTCAACATTTTGAAAGAATATTTATTCAAATCTTTACAGTTTACGTTTATAATTGTTTCTTTACTCACTGTTTTATTAATCTAAAAAATAAATCATAATGCCTGCTATATGTTTAATAAGCCGAACTTACATGTACGTGTACGAACGTGTATTCATCTGATCAATCCAAAATATAACAGCCTAAACGCTTAAACCACATTTATTAATATCTATGTATAAACCTAGTAAAAGAAGGAAACTATTGATCATGAAACATTTTAACTAACCATTAATCTAACTTTACCATGCCGTAATCTTTTAAGAGACAATAAGTTTCCGAACACCAGCAATCTAAAAATAAAAGGCCGTAATGTCTTTGCCGCCTATCAGATTCCGTCTTTTCATACTACGTTAAGGATATGAAGATATTATAATTTGATGTCATATTACAACCTCAAAACGGGTATTAGCCTGGTAACACAATATTAGACAGCAGACATATAAGGCCAAAGTAAAATGATATTAGCTGTGTTGTATTTCATTAGGGAAGTTAGTAAGCAGCTTGGACAGGTTTCCACAAAGAAATTTCTCTTAGATAATTATATCGGGAAATTAAATTTTCTTCGTAATAATAGTAACAAGGACGTGTTTCTTTTTAATTATTTTTGCGTATTGTTTTTTCTTTAATGGTATGAAATACAGAAGAGTAGTCTTTAATTTTAGTAAAGTAATAGTCTATTAAAAAGACATACGAGTATAGGATTTGTAAGTTTTTCATTTTGAATGGCAGCGTTTTTTGGTGACTGTGCATTTCGTTAACTCTTGTCTATCCAATTTCAAGTCAATCCGACCACTGTGAGTGGATTAAATTCGACTTCCAATATTTAACTCACACATACAGACACGGTAACTTAAACATGAAACTACCGTGAGACTCACTCATAGTGAAAATATACGGATCACTCAGGTGTGCGCGTTTGGCAGTCGCCGTGACGTGTGACTCCGGGAAGAAGGGCTACGGATTAGCTCGAAACATGTCGAGTTAAACTTGTTTTAAGACGTGAGTGATTTGTATCTTTCACTACGGTAAATAAGGTACGGTAATTTAAAAAATATGCAATATTTCGTGATCATTGTATTGGAAAAATGGCAAGTTTATGGTGGTAAATATTAGCAATATGTTTACTACTTAACTGTGCCCCATCATTGAGCAAATTAGGTAAATTGTAAGGGACATTAATTCAAAATTTATGTATTTTTGTTAACTATCACTGAACGCAATCAATTGCTTTAAAACGTATTTTACGACTACTGTGCCATTAAAATACTTATAGCTGCATCCGACGCCTGAAATGCAAATCTAGAAAGAGGGGATAATCGATTCAGAAGTGACATTACTGTCTGAAATACGCTTATTCTAGTTAAATAATCATTGTCATTGTTATTATCACAAAATTTCGTGAAATATGCAAAAATGGAGTACCTATATTTCCTTGACAAAAGTGACTTCAGTGGTCGGTTAATCTTGACTCCAAGCAGCAGTGCTTGCGCTGTGTATTCTGATGCAGATAATAAGATAGATGGTGAACTTACTGGCAAATGAGGTATTCTATCTTAACACTTCAGGCTGATTCTGAGAGGAGGCCTGTACCCTGCAATGGGACGTATATAGGCTGGAATGACGATGATGACTTCAGGCTGGCAACACATCGGGAATCCCTTGGTGTCGCAAGTGTCCATGACTAAGCAAAAGCCTCCCCTCATATTCTTCATTCGTCCTGATTTTGAGCGGTGTGTGGCCAGTTGTTTAGGAACATTTAATTTTCTAGGTCGTCTCGCCAGCCGCCTCTTGGGCTTACCACGGAGGGAGCCGCCATCCATCTTGTGCTATCCAGTTTGAGGCTATCTTAATTCACCTATTTCAATCCATGCGGATGATATGACCTGCCTAGTCCCACCTACTTTAGCTGGACAGTATTGGCACCCACATCGGTAACGTGTGTTTTGGAGCGCAGTGTAGTGTGCTGCGGATATTGTGTCTGTGGAAACTTTGATGAAGCCTGGGTTGTGTATATGCAAGATTTATAAATATTACTTTACTATTTAATATTTATCACTTATTTACAAAATGATCTTATCGATTTCCAAACTTGTCTAAAAAAAATAAGTTTTTTCATTTCTACTCATTCTGTCGGTCATGCTATCAACCTTTCTTTTAAATCAAATTGTACAAAATAGCCGTTATGTTCAAAGTCCTAAGCCCTAGTTAGAGACTGCAGAGCGTAATTGACGAGTTACTTAACGACTGACCGGAAATTGCTAAAGATGGAGTTCAACGAAAAAACCTCTTTGCCTCTGACGATAATTTATTTTCCCATTTACTCCTAGTTCCGCCTTAAGTCGATTTACCGACCCCAGCCACTTCTCTAACTAGGTTATAACACTTATTAATTGACGAATTACACGAAGTTACTCCATGAAATGTGGTTGCCCTTGGGTATCATCTTTGTCCTTATATCGCGTATAACTTCCGCGTGTCTTAACTTTTGAATGATTTATGTTTTTGCAATTTTGGGCTAAACGAATACGGAAACCAATTCAGCTAGGAATTATAGAGCATTTAATTTTAATTTGTTCATGTAAAAGCATTCAAACGTCGTTTTAAAACAGGTTTATAACTTAAAAGGTGAACTACTTGACTTAACAAACAATTGACATTTTATTGAACGTCATATTTTATTATGACAGCTAATGTCCGTATACCTTTTGCTACAAAATAATCTTGAGAGAACAATTTTGTAGTGGACATGTTTTACGATTGATACTATTATTTTTACAGTCCTCTCGTAAACTGTACACTTTTATGATAGTACATTTTATTGTCATTACAACGTAGTGCATAAAAGGAAATTTTCTTACAATATAGTGCCAAGGGTTGTAACTAAAAATTATTTTTGAGAAACTAATTCTTTAAGTTAGATTTACCCCCTGCTTCACCATCCATTGATCAAATTTATTTGACGGATAAATGTGATTCCATCTCTGTTTGTTTTGTTCGAATAGACTACTACTTACTTTGATGCAATAATTTACTAAGTAATTCGGTTAAATATTAAGCAGAAAGTGACATCCAGACTTTAAAGAACGCTCAAAATTATGTCACCTAATTTATAATTTTGTGTTCAAAAAATTGCTTTAATAATATAACTTATGTTGAAGAGTTTTTTTAACTTGCGATTTGAATCCAGTCATGGTAGTATTAGATTTTATGGTTAGTTTGATTTAGTTTTTACAAACTTTACTTGCAATATTTTGTTTGTTCGTCGTTTGTCTCGGTCTTATCTTGCAAGTCTAATTTTATCAACTTCCAATGCTTAAACTAACTTTCAAATTTGGTAAGTACCTAAGTAGGTACACATGAACATTTTAATTCACGACTCTGAAGTTAGTTGCAGGTTACCGCACGGTCGCCTCCTGTTGACACAAAAAAACTTTTACTGCAAAACGATACTAGCAGCTAGCTTCAGAGTCAGAAATGCAAATTTGTATGGTGCGGATTGAAGATTGGATGATAGAACAGATTTACATGCAAAAACATTACGGTCAGGAAAAAGCTTGTATTAAAAATGATTTTAAGAAAAAAAACTACATTGTGTATAAAATCTTAAACAACAATATAAAGCAAAAATGTGATGGCTGCTTGAAATATGTTCGCTGCGGAATTCGAAGACAATAAAATGTAATAACAGATCTTCCATCCAGGCATTGTCTTGTTTTAAAAGTTTATGATCGTTTTTTTGTGAGCGTTCGGGATTTGTCTGTAATATTTACGAGTTACGGACTCTCTTATCCACTAGACTTACCGCAAATAAAGCACAATGTTTTACGAGAAATCTGTCTGAGACTATTTGGACGTGTCGGTCGTGCTTCCAGACATTGAGTGAATTAAAAGTTGGGGAGCGATCTAGTTTGAAGAATGTTTGTGGTTTGATCCAGTTCAAGGTTAAATTCGAGAAGGACGCGAAATATTCGTTAAATAGAATTGGGATTTCAACACTAATGCTAACGTGCCGTCGTACAATTGCCATTAATATTATTTAATTACATTATGGCATTTTACATGTAAGAGAAGAATCGAAAAAAAAAACAATATCCCATCACATAAATTATCCCTTCTTCGTCTTCATCATCTCATTATTATCCCCTTTAGGGATAAGTTTTGCCTTTGTACTCTTTTTTTTTTGCTGTTTTGTATTATTTTTGTGTTTTATGTACATGAAAGTATTAAAACACATACATTAAAATATTTTATTGTACCTACTGCTTTGTGAGCGTGAACATTATATGACTAACTTTTTAGGACTAAGGGACCTAGAACTAAGCACGGATTGATACACGGACAAACATAGCGAAAATAAATATAATTACCTTTTGACTCATAGTGAAAATAAACGGAACACTCACGTATTAAAACGAGTTTAACTCGACATGTTTCGGGCTAATCCGTAGCCCTTCCTCTCGGTGTCAAAAAAGTCAAGTCTCGGATTAGCCCGAAACATGTGGAGTTTAACTCGTTTTAAGACATGAGTGATCTGTTTATATTCACTATGAGTGAGTCTCACGGTAGTTTCATGTTTAAAGTACCTTTTGACTCCTTAGGGAATTCTAAAAACGGATTACTATTTTTATTAGTTTGAAATTATGTGGTCTGTTTAGTTTATTCTCCCTACCCTGATATAATAATCTTTCAAGTAACGAGGGTCATGCGCGACCAAGCTAACTAGTCAATGAAAAATGAGGCACAATTAACACAAAGGAAGAATAAAAGATTTACATGCCTATGTTAGAAACTTTCGCCTTTGTATTCAAGGACTTTACAATAAAACGTTAATGAACTAATATTCTCAGAATTTCATAACTTTAAAAATTTTGCAAGACAGAATCCAGCTTCAATCATCATCATCATCATTTCAGCCGAAAGACGTCCACTGCTGAACATAGGCCTCCCCCAAGGCTCGCCAAACAGATCGGCCCTGCGCCATCCGTATCCAATGCGTTCCCGCTACCTTCACCAGGTCGTCGCTCCATCTTGTTGGAGGCCTACCTACACTGCGACTATCGGTCCGCGGACGCCACTCGAGAACCTTTCGGCCCCATCGGCCGTCAGTTCTACGCGTAGTTCTCGCGCGGATTTCATCATTTCTAATGCGATCCCGCAGCTTCAATGTTTTTAAAAAAATAAGTGTATTTTTCGTTAATTAGCGATTGTCAAATATTGTTTATTAAATGCAATTCACTTGTAAATAAGTATAACTCAATCATATGAAACCCAGAAGGGCGCAGCATTTTTAAGTGAGAGAGATTAATACAATAAATTGATATCCTAGAATGAAATGAAGATTTTAACAATAAAAAAGAATCAAAACTTAAAATATTAATAATAAATTTAAGAATTATTCCAAGGCATGCTAGAATTGTAATTAATGAAGACAATAAATTGTACCTACTGAAGCTGAATTCCTGAGCGCTTGGAATAATGTAAGGAAATCTGAATGGAATTTGTTGTCGTCGACCGGATCAAGATTAATCTTATCTATGTATGTCTTATCAATATCTGACCGCCTTCAGCTCCTTGGTTTAGACCTCTCGGCTAAACTGAACTTCGGGAGTTACATTGAATCCTTGGCAAAAACCGCTGCGAAAAAGCTTGGTATCCTATCCAAGGTTAGGCGATACTTCACTGCGGACCAGCTCATTGGTCTTTACCGAGCCCAAGTCCGATCCTGCATGGAGTATTGCTGCCACCTTTGGGACGGTTCTGCTGAATATCAGCTAGCTGCTTTGGATTCGGTAGAACAGCGAGCGAAGAGGCTCATCGGCGTCGCTTGCGATGCGGATTTTTGTCGCCAGAGCCTTCGTCATCGCAGAAGAGTGGCTTCTCTGTCGGTATTCTACAGGCTGCATTTCGGTGAATGTGCTTCGGTACTGCACGACCTTATTCCGCCTGCTCCTTTCTTCCACAGGTCGACCAGAAGTAGGCGGGGTCTCCACCCTTACGTTGTCAGTATTCCCAAATTCCGCACAAAGCGTTTTCGCTCTTCCTTCATCAATCGCACAGCTATGGAGTGGAATTCCCTGCCTGCGACTGTGTTCCCTGAACACTACAATTTGGCCGCTTTCAAGTCTAGGGTGAATGAGCATTTACTAGGCAAGCGTGCTCCATCGTAGGCCTCATCTTCGCTTTCCATCAGGCGTGATTGTGGCCAAACGCAAGCCTATATTGTATAAAAAAAAAAAAAAAATGTTTAAAAATTATCCTGACTAATTAACAGGTTGTAAGATTTCTTGACTAATAGAATCTGAAAAGCCATTTTTTTACAAAGACTTTCTTTAAAATCCATATTTATGTTTTTTTTTTTTATGTTAGATAGGCCAGACAAACGAACTAGTGGGTCACCTGATGTTAAATAAACACCACTGTTCATAGACACCCGCAGCGCTTTACACGATGCCAGTGCGTTGTCGGCCCTAAAGGAGAGGGAATAGGGGAAGGGGGAGAGGGAAGAGGAGAGGGAAGGGGTGAGGTATTGGGCCCCCGGCACTCTCACTGACCGTACGAAACGCAAGCAGGATTACTGCTGCTTCACGCCGGTGTTCTGTGAGAGGGTGGTACTGCCCCGGACGAGCCGGCCCATTCGTGATGCAGCGGCTAGCTACAACATGGCTCTACCACTACAAAAGAATAAAGATGGGTATTATTACAAATTCCCGTAGGATATGGTGTTCTGCACATATGGGCACAGATCTCCTCTCAAAAAATTATATAGCTTAGGCTGAATTATTTGGTAATGTAGAGAAAATTTTTAATTGCTCGGCAGTTATTTTAACAAAATACTCATGGTGATTTCAAATGTATTTCGTTTATCTGATATAGACGCCCGTGAAAAAAAGACCGCAAGAAAAATAGATACCTATGTTCATTTAGGTTTCATTTAGATAAAGTATTGAAAAGAAACAGTTCACAAAGGCTCCCAGCGATGTACACACAGAAACTTTTGTTATTGTCATAGCGATAGTGCTTCATGTCCATTTAATATTAGTATCGCGTGACCGGCCTCGGCACAGTTTTGATCGCTCAAGCTTCGGGACGGCCATTTTAATACCATGATGAGTGGATTATTGATTAAAAATTGTCTTTTAAAGACCGTTATAAAGTCTCTGAACATTACTAGCTGAAAGCAATGGCCTGGGCCATACACGGCGTTAGAAACAAAAGATTACTCTCCTGTGGATAACCTTAACTTTGCCATGTCCACAATGACCCGCTCATGACCTTTCGAAGCAGTTGATCTTGGATTCGATCCTGGGCTTGACAGCTTTTCGGAAATGGCGAAATAACATTTGAAATAGAAATAAATAAATATCACGGGACAATTCACACGAATTGACCTAGTCCCAAACTAAGCAAAGCTTGTTCTATGGGTACTAGACAACGGATAAACATACTTATATAGATAAATACATACTTAAATACATATTAAACATCCAAGACTCGAGCACAAACATTCGTATTTTTCACACAAATTTCTGCCCCGACCGGGAATCCCAAAATCGGGTGGACCTCAAGCTTCGTAGTCAGGTTCTCTTACAACTAGGCTATCCGGCCGTCTAACAAAGTAAAAGAAAACATCTTGAGGGACCTGCGCTTACTTGCTACAACACCTAAAAAGCAATTCATTGATGGTTAAGACGTTTCATACATACGGGCAGCCTGCGTGGGAATTATAGCCCAAACATTTACATTCTGAGAGCAGATCTGTCCCCACGAATGTACATTATAGGCTTTCAATTTTCGAACTTCGTATCGCGCTGTCCTTCTTACTCTTCTGTTTAAATACTATTAGCGGGAACGGAATGGCACGTTACGAAGTTTGAAAATCGGATTTCCTAGACTAGTGTAAGGTAAGGATGATGACTGAGAATCGAGATTCGGACATAAGTAAAAGTGCTCGAAATTGTTCGTGTTAATATAAAAAAGGACTTATAATAAGAGAAGTAGATAAAATGTTTTGTGTGATCTCAGAATCGATATTGCCGGTTTTTCGCCTCTCGTATTAATAAGTACAAGTTTTCTTTGTCTTGTTTTCATAGGTTTTAGTAGATTACGGTACTCGCCAATGAAATGTAACCTTTTCTGAACCACAATCTTTGTGAGCAATGTGTTTATTGAGCAATGGCCTTCGTTACAGACTGAACTGGGATAATAAAATATAAGGCTCTTTAGCCATATCGTCACTTCCATGGCAAAGTCGCGAATCCGCATAAAATATTTTTTAGATTATATTTTTATTACTAATTAAATTAGATACACTTCAAAATTCCTTTTGCAAAAATTGCATAATTCGCGACTTTGCCATAGAAGTGACGATATAAGGCCCTTGCGTTTTTAAGCTTGAGTGACGTATGTCTATTCCTTTTAATACTTAATAGTTTTGTTTAATATACCCTCTGCACTGTATCGTCGCTTGGCATTTACTTTGAAGTTGGCGGGACTCACTAAAATATTTTTCTCAAACATGCTATGAAATATTGACGTTATGTTCCTTATAATACGCCACGAAGGGTCACGTTGCAGGTGCAGGTGCAGCCGGTGGTGGAGGGCGCCTAGACGAGAGGTCAATAATGGAATTTCATACAACTTTGCTGGCCAAGGCCAGCAAAGTGATCGTCTATTGTTTCATACCATGACGTTTATAGGTCTATGGCATCATAGCATTTAGCCATTAAAAAAAAAACTATAAGCAATATTTGCGTTTTGGTTCATTAAGACATTCTGCCACTACGCTTATTTAAGGTAAGGTAAGATGATGATGATGATGATGATGATGATGATGATGGTGATGATGATGATGATGATGGTGATGATGATGATGATGATGATGATGGCGATGATGATGATGATGATGATGATGGTGATGATGAGATGATGATGATGGTGATGATGAGATGGTGATGATGATGTTGATGATGATGATGATGATGATGAGATGATGATGATGATGTTGATGATGATGATGATGATGATGATGATGATGATGATGATGATGATGATGATGATGATTATGATGATGATGGTGATGGTGATGACGATGATGTTGATGATGATGTTGATGATGATCATGATGGTGATGATGATGATGGTGGTGATGGTGATGCATGTTTGAGAAAAACTCTATACAAGCCTTGGCCACGAACAGGGATTGCCGGCCTCGTATCTCTAGATGGCCTCGTTAACACTCGGCCATCTATAACTACTCGGCCGGCAATCCCCTATTTCGCGGCCGCTGCAGTAATGTACTATTTTATGGTAATTGCTATGGGTCGGAAAAACGCTCGTTAAACCACAAGTACTTCGTATAAATGTAGTTAAGAAATAATATTAAACACAATATCGTTACAATTATACGAAACAGAAAAGCAACACAAGACAGACGTTTTCCCGACTCCTGGGCCCAATTGCATAACAAAGTACAACTAATATTACAAGCGGAACTCTCGCTTCAGTTATATTAACTAGAAAGGGAGTTCCGCTTGTAATATAAGTTGTACGTTGTTATGCAATTGGGCCCTGGTAATTACTTACATATAGCTGGTACCTACTGTTGTTATTTCTATAGGATGTTTGATGGTTTATCCTTCTTTCACGTGGCAATATTTTAATAGTTTTTATTTAACTCGCAGACTTTTCATGTTTTTAGGGTTCCGTACCCAAAGGGTAAAAACGGGACCCTATTAGGCTGCGTTTCCACCAGAGATGTGCGAGGATGCGTTGCGAGAGATGTGACTGTCATGAACCAATAGAAACACTTCATTCACTTAGGACCTTTTAAATGAAGTGTTTCTATTGGTTCATGACAGACACATCCCTCGCATCGAATCCTCGCACAGCTCCGGTGGATACGCAGCCTTACTGAGACTTCACTGTCCGTCCGTCTGACAGCTGAAAATGATGATAGAATAATGATAACTTTTATATCCCAAATAATGTAAAAGTTATCATTATTCTATCATCATTTCAGCTGAAAAAAAGACCTCCTCCAAGGTTCGCCAAACAGACTAGTCCGTTTCCGCAACCTTAACAAGGTCGTCGCTCCATCTTGTTGGAGGCCTACATCCACTGTGTCTTCCGGTCCGTGGACGCCATTCAAGAACCTCTCAGACCCATCGGCTATCTGTTCTACGAGCGATATGCCCTGCCTAAAAAGTTATACCTTTATTGTATTAAATAAAGACTCGCAAATATAGATAGGTGAGGCACCAAAGAAATGCGATGACGTCAAAACCACAAGGAAATTTGATTATCTCAAAGGAACGCTGATTTCCCTAGTAACGATGCTTCCAGCCTAATTTCATTAAAACTTGAACGCGTACAACCACAAAGTTTTATGCGCTTAGCAAACAACACCAAGAAGCGACGGTAGCACGTACATACGTAAGCTCCAGCATTCAGTTACTGTTCTCAGAAACAATAATTTTACGAGTTTTTCAACCGCCGAAAAATAACCTAATATTTAATACAATTTTATGCTAGCAATCTTTTTTCTTTTTTCTTGTACTTGCATTGACATTCAATTAACATAAAACTAATACATAATTCTACCTCATACTAAATTTCAAAGGTAATCTGACTTCTGAAACTTGATGAAATTTGACTTGCATGATTTTGCCTAAATGTAAGTTGCAACTTAAATAGGTGGAGGCGAGGTTTTCAAGTGGAAGGATATATGTATTTTATTTTAGAGGAGACGTGTAATAAAATTTTTAGATTACAACACCATTATGTTTGCTAGTGCGTTGCCGACCTTGTGGTAGGGGAGCCCAAGAGGGGATTTTTGAAGTTATTCGAGCGCGGCAGATTAATATACGGGGGGGATACCTTAATACCCTCTAGAGTACCCCCATTGAATATGAGCACTTCATGTGGGGGGTTCGCCTGGGGCACCCCGTCAAAAAAATTAAAAAAAAATAAAAATCTTTGAAATATTCGAGCGCGTCAGATTTTGATAATTTGATACTCCAGCGCGCCACTGATAATAAATGTATGATAATCTGCCACTTTGCATGGTGGGGGGTGGCCATACGGAAGGGCGCGCGTCAGGTTTTCATAGGGGATATTAATTCCAAAGACTGACGATTTGGAAGTGAAATGTGGATTGTTCTGCTAATAATTAACCCACCTTATCTTAATCTGACGCTTTCGAGTATTTTAAAGAATCAATTTTTTTTACTAAATATTTTGACGGGTTGCCCTAGGCAAACCCCTCCACATGAAGTGCTCATATTCAATGGGGGTACTCTAGAGGGTATAAGGTATCCCCCGTATATTAATCTGACGCACTCGAGTAACTTCAAAAATCCCCTCTTGGGCTCCCCTACTATTGTATGAAATACTTGATTTTTAAAGGCACCTATGTCGTAGCATGTTGGAAAAACCCCCAGGCCGCCAGTCCATTGCAAATTCTGCACACACGTGGCAAGAAAGACCGTTTAAACTGCTCATTGAAAGAGCGATAAACTACTCATCGAGTAGTACTGTGATTTTAAACTAGAAAAATTGTAAATATAAATAAGAGTAGACGAGTAGTAGGTTGACTTTCAGTTCGAACTCTCCTTGACAAGGAACCGGCACGGTTTGAAACATATCGACCATACCATACTAATACATGCTGAACCCTGTACTTTATTTAAATAATTACGAGTAATGTAGTTAGTTAGTTACGGGATCAATCTGTTTGGCGAGCCTTGGGGGGGCCTATGTTCAGTAGTGGACGTCTTTTGGCTGAAATGATGATGATGATGAAAGACGTTTTAAGACGTGAGTGATCCGTTTATTTACACTATGAGTGAGTCTCACGGTAGTTTCATGTTTAAAACGATGAAAGAAGTTAAAAATTACAAGTACTTAGTTTCGTGACTATACAGAATTTTTTACCACATTCTAATAATTTCACAGATGTTTCTAATTATCTTGGTTGAATTTTTAATTGTAGAATTACAATAACGATACCTTAGTTCACACTTATACTAATTATAATGAACTACACAATTAAGTAGTAGTTTTGTACACTAGGATATTTACCCCCTGTTTCACCATCCATTGATCAAATTTATTTGACGGATAAATGTGATGCCGTCTCTGTTTGTTTTGTTCGAATAGACGGAGAAGGCATCACATTTACCCGTCAGTTAAAATTAATCAATGGGTGGTGAAACAGCCCCTTACAGTGCTAATTTGTATGCGCAGTTTATTGTAATTAGTATGATTGTGAACTAAGGTATTGATAATTAAACTCTGGTATTGTATTTTTGTCAAGAGTATGTCGAGAGAGCATATTAGGACTAAAATAACAAAATGTCACTTAAATATTTACATAATTCAGTCACTAACTTGATAATGTGTACGTATGAACATTATGTCAGGTCGTTACAACAAACCTCCAAGTCACTTGAAATGAGTATATCTAGACATGAAAATTTAATTTGAATAGAAATTGTCGCATTTGTTGTGACTCTTCGGGTAAATAAATAGAGAGAAAATGGTTGTGCTCACAGTTCAAACAATGTTCTGTTCGCATCTATTTGTATGTTAATACTTAATTATACTGTCTAAGCCTAAAGACAACACACGAGTACACACGAAACAAACGAAACAAAAACAAACGAAATCTTTACTATAATAAAACAGTAAAAGTAGAGCTCTGTCTGTCTGTATGTACACGCTAATCTCCGAAACTATTGAACGAATTTTCTTGCGGTTTTCGCAAATAGATGAAGCATAAATTGGAGCAACATTTAAGCTTTGTTTCATTAAAATTGGGTCACAATGAAAAAAGTTATAGTCGTATAATCTATACTACATTTGAACATTATTGTGTGTGTGACATTGTAGACTCTGTGTAAATATAACCAAGGTGAGTGGCTTTCCTTATATTGAGAGAGTACAATGCCAAAGACTCTGGGGCTATCCTAACAGAAACCTAGGACCAGTGATCTCCAGCTATCGAAGGGTTCTTTACACGAACATATACCTACTTATAAAACAGTACCGTGACTAGCTGACTGACAGACAACGCACAGCCTAAACAACTGGTGCTAGAGACTTGACATTTGTAAAGAAATTATTTTTCGATATTCCCGTAGGATAGGATAGTAAATAAAATAAATAAAATATATATATATTATTAGGGATGATCAAAATAAACGAAAAATTACAACTACTAATTTTATTTAATCACAATAGGTAAAGTTACAAATAATTGCAAAACGAACGAAAATATGGAGAAAACACTTTCTAATCTTAAAATTAGGCGCGAAAGAATAAGCTCAGAGCAATACGACCGTCCTATGCCAAGTGCCCGGTAAGAATGGCTGATGAAACTGAGCTCCAGCGCTCACCACTGACATAACGGCGACCGAAGTCAATTGACGATCTCTAAAATCAACACAGTGGTGTTACAAGTCTTATTTATTCTTTATAATATATTTTAAAAATTCTTTCACTACCTAAAAATACTTTACCTAATACATTACCTAATGCTCCACATACTTAACATATTTTGTACTAATAATAGTAAGACATAAAACTTACGAGTCATACAAAACCATAATTAGAAATGCTATACTAAAGCAGACATCGGCAAACCGTAGCTTTCGAGGGGTATGTAAAAGATTTAGATTTTTTATTTGCCAAAATGTTGAAGAAACCGGTCAAGTGCGAGTCGGACTCGCGCACAAAGGGTTCCGTACCATTATCTATAAAAAACCGGCCAAGAGCGTGTCGGACACGCCCAAGATAGGGTTCCGTAGCCATTACGAAAGAATCAAGTAATATTTTTCTAAGGATTTCGTATGTGTACGGAATCTTCCAAGTTTACAATTAATAAATGATTCATGATTTATGATTTATAGGTATGTTTTATACCTTAGGCTACTATTTACTCTTAAACTACAAATAATTCCTAAGCAATCTTAGTTGCTATAATTTTTCTTGTAAATTTAATATATTTACTACCATTCTGAATTTTTTCAAATTTTTCCACCCAAAAGTTTAGATTTTAGAGGGGGGGGGGGGGCGGTCGATTTTAATAAAAATTTTCACTTTAAAGTTGAATATTTTCTCAAACAGATCACTGAACAGAAAAATCATGTTAGCAACCCCAAATAGTTTTAAAAGACCTATCCAACGATACCCCGCACTATAGGGTAAGTCAAGAAAAAAAATCACCCCCACTTTAAGTCTATGGGAGGTACCCTAAAAAAAATATTTGTTATTTTTTTATTTTACCACTTTGTTGGCGTGACTGATATGTATATTCATTCATGCCAAATTACAGCTTTCTAATACTAACAGTCTCTGAGCTTAGCCGCGGACGGACAGACAGACAGACAGACATGGCGAAACTATAAGGGTTCCTAGTTGACTACGGAACCCTAAAAACGGCAAAAAATCACGTTTTTTGTATGGGAGCCCCCCCTTAAATTTGTTTTATTTTAATTTAATAATTTATTTTTAAAGTGAATGTATAACTAAATATTCTGTGAATTAGTATTTCAAGCGTCTACCTGTTGCCGTTATCAATATCGAGCAACAAAAAATAATAGGTTTGTTGAAATTCCCACGAGATAGGGAATAAACGAGATTTATTATATTCAGTAAGAAATACCAATGATGATGAGACGATGGATTTTTGTTTTATTCAATGAAATAAATAAAGAAACTTTACTGCGCGGATGAAGTCGCGGGCACGCAGCTAGTCTTTAATAAACAGTTGTGGGATTATTTACTTTTAGCGCCCAATCGTTTATATTTAAATTAGATCAGAAGGGCTTTTCCCTAAGGAGCTACAATTTACTTATTTTACATCTACGTTATGTCCTAATCCTAAGCTAAAGTTTACTTTTTCTACTGACCTGATCTTGTACTCATATCGGCCTATACACAACCCACAGCTGGGCACAGACCTCTGACTCAGAATCCTGCGCGGGCCGAGCGCGGATTGAGAACTTAACACACACCAATAAATTTCTTCGCAAGCGTGTGGAGTGCAAGTTTCCTCACGATTTTTTTCTTCACCGTGAAGCTCATGGTATATTTTAAATATAATAATTTCGCACAAAAATTCCGAAAAACTCATAGATGCGAGCCAAGTTTGAACTCACTTTCCTATTTCAAAAAGTTGGACACCATCGCTGATGGTTAAAATTTATATGAAAGTTTTCTGTTTTGACACGAGACGGAACTTTTCTCAGTCAGTACTTTAGTTTTGAATGGTAAGCTACCATTTAACCCTTTAACTCCGGGTGTCAACCAGAGTTGTTTTGGGCCCGCATCGCTGCAATACGGGTGACAACTCCAGTTGATCGAGAACGGGTAAGATTTAAAAAAAAATTTTAGCTAATCTAGACCTTATGCCTTGGTATTAACTGCTAAATTATACAGTTAGATTAGTGTAGATGCAAAGAAAAAAATACCACAATATTTTGATAGATGGCTCTGTAGTAAATATAGTTTTGAAATTTCCGCTTTTTTACTGACAACTATGGTTGACACCCGTACTGCATAAGTGCAGATTATTTTTTACAAGATGGCGACGATTAGTGTTGTCTTACTTTTTATCGAGTTATCATAGCAGTGAGGCCGGTGAGTACTTTGATGCGTTATTTTGGTATTAAACTATTTTTTATTTGTATTATTCAATAATATTTATATTTTGTATATTTTTTATTTGTATACACACTACACACAATTGCCCAGCTGGATGTCAAATTTCACTTTTCTAGGTCATCTGGAAGTGGGTTAGGTTTATGATTATTAGTCAGTCAGTCAGTCAGTCAGTGGTAAAAATGCCGATTTTTAGACGATAATATCTCTATAGGTAACCGTTCCACCTATATATTTGTGAAATTTGGGGGCTTAGTTGATCTGAAGGGTTTTAATACATACACCAAATTTCATGTTTTTAAGTCAAATAGATTTTGAGTTATTGTGGGGTCAAAAGTAACGCCTGAATCAATCAATTATAGAACCTTCCATAAAAAACAAAGAATGTGATACAAGCAAAAAGCGCGAGTGCCTATTTGGCCAGAAAGCCGCTACTAGGTTTAGTTTCTCAAACAAATGGGTCATTGCCGTGATTTTACTAAAAAAGGATTTTTTTTTCTAGTCTACTAATTAGTAAAACCTTTGAAAGCACAAGGAAATATAAAAGATAACATTTCTATTACTCTTATTTAATCTGTGGAAAATATCGACCATCGTATCGATATACGCACATCACAATTATTTATATCACATTTTAATTGTTGATTTTCTTGTTATTTACTAGTAGTAATAATGATTTTCCAATATACTATAAACAACATATTAATCAGGTGAAACAGTTAAAAAACAGTGGTTGTAACTCTAATTTATCCAGTTTCTTAGTGTGAAATATTAAGGGTGAAATATGATAAATTAGTGATTGTGAGTGAAAAATGTGACTAGTTATCAAATCTGCATAGAATAATGAATGTGTATGTGAAATTGCAAGTCTGTAGCTGCAATAGTTTTGAAAATATAGGTAAGTGAAACAATGTCACACCGCCGCCTATCGTCAAAATGCCTAACGTCAAAATGCCACCTATCGTCGCACGGTGACTTAGCTTTTGAGGCCCCGTAGGTAAAGGGTTAATGTGATCCAACTTTTTGATCTTCAACCGAATACTTTTTTACAGCGTACTAAGAAATATCCCACTGATGAGTAAAGTTTTTGTTACCTACCTCAATTAAAGACTAAGTCGGTGAAGTAATTAATCGCAAATTTGTGATTACAATTTATCCGGATGGCTAAATAAGTACATTTAGAATTGACTTATATGGCATAAATTGTTTTAAAACTGTATTTCATTTGGCAACGTAAGTAAATAGTTCGATATTAATACCTACATTGACTGACTTGCTTGCCTTAGGTTAACAGAAAATTTTCCATAATTAGCTGCCTCGTCAACCAAGTTTTCTGAAATATGCATTTAATAGAATTATATAGGTATCTACCAAGTTTTTTCTTTGTGATTTATATTTGAAGGTGAGTTGCCATAAAAAAATGATTAATCACCTTAGACCACCTTCGCAGCTAAAGTTGCACCTTCATAAATTATATCAATAGACATTATAGAGTACACATGAACCACATATTAGAAACAGGTAGCCGAGTAAGGTATAAGACTTAATTACTTAGCATTTGCTGCGTCACCTCAACCCGCATCCTCCATTTCTCATGTCACTTTTACATTACTTGACAAAAATTAACTTTATGACTTTAATTTAGAATGCCACAGTTTATTAAAGGTACTTATTTAATAGGTTATTTTTGACGTAATTCACACCACATTCTGTTGCATAAGGATTTTAAGGAAATTTTAAATCTTGCAACGTATCGTATACTTCCGATTAGGTGATATGGGGGTCAATTATGGGTCATTTTTATCTAAAAAAAGATTCTCTCTAGAGAATCATAATCCTCTTTGAAGCATACTCTAGTAATTAATTCTCAAGCAATCAAATCAAGCGATGTTTCGTTGCGGATCGAGTCCGAAAACCAAACACTTATATGGCTTTTTAGCCACATAGGTAGGCACTTCATGCATTAAACGCCATTTAGACGGCTGGATAGCCTAGTTGTCAGAGAACCTGACTACGAATCTTGAGGTCCTGGGTTCGATTCCCGGTCGGGGCAGATATTTCTGTAAAAAATACGAATGTTTGTGCTCGAGTCTTGGATGTTTAATATATATATATGTATTTATTTATCTATATAAGTATGTTTATTTGATGTCTAGTACCCATAGAACAAGCTTTGCTTAGTTGTGACTAGGTCAATTGGTCTGAATTGTCCCATGATATTTATTTATTTATTCATTAAACTCGCGTGAAATTTATATTCCTGTTAGGTTAATTATGTCAGTATATGAACGTATCGTTACTATTCTGAAAAAAAGCTCGCAATTATATTATATTATGTAAATCAAACTGACTAATCCTGAACCTGAATTCTGAACCTGATTACTTATTAAATATATTTTTTTGTAGTGGTAGAGTCATGTTGTAGCTAGCCGCTGCATCACGAATGGGCCGGCTCGTCCGGGACAGTACCACCCTCTCACAGAAGACCGGCGTGAAGCAGCAGTACTCCTGCTGCGTTTCGTACGGCCATTGAGAGCACCGGGGGCCCAATACCTCCCTCTCTCTCTCCTCTATTCCCTCTCCTTTTTAAAGGCTGGCAACAGATCAGTGACTCTCTTTGATTTGTTGATATTTATGGGCGGTGCTCGCTTGCCTCCCTCTCATAATAAAAAAAAAACATTCAGTCAGATTATCGATTTTGAGATACAAGCTTTTTCAAAGTAGTGACGATAGGATGTATCTGATTAAACTAGATGTTGCCCGCGACTCATTCTGTAAAGAATTAATTTACGCTATCCTGCGGGCACTATGTAATTTTTCGGGTTTAAAAGTATCCTTTATGTTAATCTAGGTAATATATATCTGTGTGCCAAATTTCATTAGAATCCGTTAAACCGTTTTAGCGTGAAAGAGTAAAAAACATCCACATATCCATCCATACAAACTTTCACGTTTGTAATATTAGTGGGATGGTAACATTCGTATTCTACATTGCATTCAAAACGGGAATACGGAAACAAGCCGCAAACCGACTCAGGATTACTGGTTTCCAATCCTCTGACCGGAACCGAATAAAGCCAATAGCTGGCCACATTTATTCCATTTCTACCTTTAGATGTTGCGGGATAAAAATGTTCCAGAAATATTATATTCCAGAGATTCGTCGGCAATTCCTTGCAAAATTGCCCCACACTAAAATCTGAAGGCAAATAGTTACTTTACACGACTACATTATATTTTTTTCAAGTAGATCCTCAATCGCGAAACCTTATTTGACCTAAGAGGTACTTAGTTGTAATTAATTGATTGATTCATTCAGGCGTCTCTTTGCGGTGCTCTTTACCAATGAAAGTGGAAATGATAAACGTGGTGGGTAACGAAGGAGCAAGGCCTATTATAATTAACCAGCTGTTTCCTGCGACTCCATCGGCGAAGACTTCGTTTATCGCTATCCCCAGGGAACTGTGAAATTTTCCCTGATAAAAACTATCCTACATCTTTGGTACACAATTTCATCTGATTCAGTGCAGCGGTTTAGACTTAGAGAGGTAACAAGCAGATAGACAGATTAACTTTCGCATTTACAAAATAACTAATACTTACTATTACTATCAAGTAACTATTGTCATGATGTTAACTGTAGGTACTTTCTAACCAACATAACATAATAAAGAACCAACTGGCAACTAAGTAAGCGCAATGTAAAATTTGCGTGCCTGAGTGCTGTTTGGCGGCGGAAATCCTTTACATTTTTACCAAAACTCTAATAGAGACCACAAGGGAAATCGCTTTCCGTGGCAGTAGTAGTACGAATCTCGTACGTGTGTTGATACGTAAAAATGGAATTTTCGTTTTATTACTCACGAAACGCTTGTGTTAAAATTATATTGCAGCTTCGTATAGCTCTTAAACTTTACTAATCGCCAGTTCATTACATTTCTCACCCTATTTTCTTTTTTTCCGGTGTCGCGTTATTTTGCCTTGGATGACACACAATCGCATCTTTGAAAACCACAATAATGACATTAAGATATTAATTAAGTCATCATCATCTCAGCCTATAATACGTCCCATTGCAGGAGACCGGCCTCTTCTCAGTATGAGAGGGCTTGGGCTGTAATTCCCACGCAGTGTGGATTGTGAACTTCAAAAACACACAACATTGAATTTCTTTGTAGATGTGTGCACTTTTTTCCTTACGTTCATTCTTAAGCTCATGGTAAACAAATGTAATTTCGCACATAAATGAGCCGTTTTCATAAAGCCTTTAATGCATTTTTTTTAAACGATTCAAATTCCGGATAAGTCAGAGACGCGAACCGGGGCTCGAGAGGCCATAGCACTTAGGCTACCACGCAATTAAGTAATTACTTGAAAAACAAAGTACGAAATTAGGTACTTTTCTAGCATTGCCCGTATCATTAATGACTTCCCAAGACTCAGCAGATCTTCAATCCACTTTGATTAATGAACTAAGCAGGCTCCACGTACTTAACTCATTTATTCGCATCTTATAATTAGAATTTCACTATCTGATACCGATGATTATCATCAGATAATGATGGATGTTGCCGTTGCTGGATTTATGTTTTATTCAATGAAAGAGATGAAGAACCTTTACCTCAAATTGGAACTCCGCGCAGACGAAGACGCGGGCAAAAGCATTCATTAGAATAGGCGGTCTTAAGGGTGCAAAGTTCCTTCTTTCATTGATCAACTTGACATAACTTTGGCCGGTCAGTGATTGAGCACTTTTTGTCTTGCCAGTTCTTTTGCTATAGATTTTTAAACAAATTTGAATTTTGCCTACGTATTATAAGACCTTTTACAAGATTATACGTACATCTCGTCTAATTCACCTTAAGCTTGATGTTCAAATATTTGATAAAATTTACAACAATCAATAACATAAAAAAATAATGAAACAGCTTGGCAATGATGATGATGATGATTAATAAAATATGTATGTATGATTACCTTTACAATTTCACTATTTCAAATTTAGATCTCTTTATACATGAGCCACTTACACGGCCGCAGAGCGTCATATTACAAACAAAAAATATCTAGCGACGAGATAGCGAGTTTACTAAGTTTTTTTAAACTGATCAGCGACTTACCTCACCTGATGGTAAATCAAGATAAAGATATACTTACTAAAAAGTAAATACCTAAAGGTAAATAAATTATCTATCAATTTAATCTCGTAAATCCTATCTTCAAACCGAATTTAATCCTTTCTATCCTTAATCTATTAAAATATCAGCCGTTTCTTTCTCCAGAGAATAATTAGGCCGCGGAGATTTAGCATCAAAATATAATTATCTAAATTTGTGACCCATAATTACAAGATTGGTATAAACCAATATCTTGTTATAAAGGTATGGAGGATAACAAGATAAAAGACCCTAGGGACTCGACCGGTTCGTGTTCTAAATGGCAATAAAAAGAAAAGTCACATATATTGAAATATACGTACACAGGCTTTTAAGCTAATGAAGGCTTCATGGCTATAAGTGAGACGGGAACGTAAGGCAGAAATTTCATAGGTTGCAAGAAGTTTAGACGTAAATGCACACATGTTAGAGAACGACTTTCATTAGTGATAGTGATAGCTTTTAAACATGACGGAAGTAGAAGTAAGATGATTGTAAAAGTTTAAAAGCGTAGTAAATTGATGATTGAGTAGTTGGTCTGTAAGCTGTTCAATGTGGAAAAAAGAATATTTATTATCCTTCCACGGGGGCAGAGCAGCGGGTCAACCAATATAAGAAGCATTTTATTTTAATAATACTGTAACTAGAACACATTGCGATGTGGCAGAACCAGACTTGTTGGTTGCAGAGCTACTGGAACTCCCCACATATGAAGTCTAGGGGGGTCAATGTATGACATTTTTTTAGCGTATATAGCCAGGGATGGCCATCTATATGAAACGCATGTCTGTACAACATAAGAAGTTGCTTAAAATCTACCTGTTAAAAACTACTTATTTCCATGTTGCACTTTACGCTACTGGAACGTGATCTTGAAAGAACATTAGGAAATGTTAAGTGTGTGCTTCGAAGGAAAAAGTATCACTTTGTTTTACGGCAAGACGTGGAAACACTACTTTGAAGTCTTTGCAGATACTTTAGCGTCCGTTGTATATACATAAGACAGCACGTACTTTAATGTCCATCTACGTGTCTACAGCGTTTATGACATGAAACATGCAATGTGCTAAACCAAGAACATTGCACGGACGGAGTCCTTGATATACCACTGCCTTTTTTAGGGTTTCGGCCATTTTAGGTAAGAAAATAAACCCTTGTTTGAAAGATTTCTTTAACATTTTTGCTAAACCTTCAATGGGTAGCCATTGCCGGTTTGAATATCTGTGACAGATGAACACGGGCCTTAGTAGTAGGATACTAATAGCAACATATGGGTATGGAACCCTAAATGAACTGAACGTCGCACCGAAAAATTGGGTGCTACTTGAGAGCTCTTTGACCGATTTACCGAATCTTTTTGTTTCCTTTTCATCGTAATTGGGCCAATCAACTTTTAAACCGACGTTTTTGGCGTCTCCTGCGTTACCAAAATTGTCTCTGGCGTTACCAAAAAATCGTACTTCCAACAAGATATTTCACGGTTTAATAGGTTAAACTTACGTAGGACGGCATGTATTCATGCTATTCATCTATTAAATTACAGAAAAAACATGTTTACTTACAAAAATCTGCAATTGTTTGAAAAATGTCGCGGACAGATTATAGTCGGTTTAAAAGTTGATTGGCCCAATTTCAACCTTATCAAGAACAGCACAACAACCGTTGACAATTAAAATTTATTATACGCTATTTGAGTTGCCGCTGAGTGCTTATTAAACAAAGGAGGTTCTCAAGAAAGGCTAAGGTACTTGTAAAAGGCCCATAATGTTCCTCGAGAGAGCCATTCAGAGGTAATACGTAAAGAGACTAAGCCCTTTGGTATACAATTACTTGAAAGGATTCTCATTGAATTGTATATAATAATATCATTATCAATTATTTATTAAGTTTCAATACAGTTCATGAACAATAACAGTTACATTTTCGTTATAGTGAAAATATACGGATCACTCACGTCTTAAAACGAGTGTAACTCGACTTGTTTCGGGCTAAACCGAGGCCCTTCTTCCCGGAGTCACACGTCACGGCGGCTGCCAAACGCGCACTCGCTGTCGTTAATCCACAACTTGAGAATCTTCAATAACTTTAAAAAAAATTCAAAAACCCCCAATGCAATTATGTCACACGTATGTTTGAACATAAAGTAAATGCCCATTAGGTATGCATCTAAGTCTAAGATCCCTTCTGCAGCTAACAAAAGAACTGATAACTTTGTAACGCCTGAACCGATTTTGATGAAATATATCTAAGAACCATCGCCAAGAAACCAGCTTTCTAATAAAAAAACCGCACCAAACCAGTTTACCCGTTTACGAGCTATGAAGCCACAGACAGTCAGACACACACACACATAGCGTTCAAACTTATAACACCCCTATTTTTGTGTCGGGGGTTAAAAAATTACAATTTAGTAACGTAAATGTCATAATGACAAGATTCCGTAGTGGCCAAGGAATCAGATTGGTTCACTTTACCTACATAATGTCACACTGGCCCAACTATTACTTACACCACACAAGAAAAGAAGCCAACGCGTTTCAAATTACAAAAATGTTGAACAAGCTTCAACAAGTATTTTTAGGAATTTTCGATTCTTATTTTCAGTCTATCGTGCATAGCCAGACGTAAATTTTATTAAACTAAAGGTCAAACAGGTCAGGTTAGAGCAAATCAAACTTATCGCTGTTTTTAATGAAATGGTACTTTTAGATCCTTTTACATGTAAAATTATACGCTCGTTCCCTATATCAGAATTGCAAAATACTAGATTGCCGACTTACCCTATTTCTAAAATACCAAATTCCCAGAATACCAGACTTTCCTGTCACCGTGTTTTTCTCTAGGTATATCGGATTGATAAAAAAGCTTGTTTTCAAAACACCATGTTCCATTCAAAACCGAATTCCCATAATACCAGATAGTGAAATCACCAGGCTCGTCATGCAGGTCGTGGTCGTCTTGGGGAGGCCAGGGGGTTGTGTTTTACGTGTTATATACCATATCACTTGTAGTATAAGATACTTTAGAAAAAAATGTCTAGTATTGCTTAACTTGATGAAATCCGCGCAAGAACTTAAGTCACCGACATGTAGCTCAAAGAATTGCCAGACTTAAGTGGCAGTGGGCAGAGCACATTGCTCGTAGAACTGATGGCCGATTGGGCAAAAAGGTTCTCGAGTGGCGTCCACGGACCGGAAGACGCAGGCCTACCTAAGGCCTCTAACAAGATGGAGCGACGACCTAGATAAGTTTGCGGGATTGCGACGGATGCGGAGAGCACAGGACCGATCTGTTTGGCGAGCCTTGGGGAGGCCTATGTTCGTTCAACAGTGGACGTCTTTCGGCTGAAATGATGATGATGATGATGATCGCTTAACTAAGTGACAAGGATTTTTTTTCTTATTTTTTCCAGAGCTTTTTTTTTAACTTGGCCTCTCGCTTGGTAGGGTCAACGTCTTAAATAAGTGATGGCTTTTGTATCTTGTCACTTTAACGTCATGTTTGAAAAGTCATGCGAAATTATGTAACGACTGAAAGCGACAAAGTAGAAAAGTGATCACTTATTTATATGACGTTGACGTTGGTACACGTTATCATCACGTTATCATTGAGTTTCGGGACACCCTGTATAATAGTTTTAGTGTTTGCTGCAAGAAGTTTGAATGTGGATGCTGGTTATTGGTAAATTAAACATTCCAGTCCGTTGTTGGGTGTAGTTAGCTCTAACAATGTTAAAGTGGTTGCAGTACGTATATTATTATACCTAACTAGCTGTTGCCCGCGACTCCGTCCGCGGTGAATAGTATTGGTTTGTAGTACGTGCTATGTATCAGAGATGGCGCTGTATATTGGTTTGTAGTACATGCTATGTATCAGAGATGGCGCTGTATGTGAAAAAAGATTTTCCCGCTTTTCTGTTGAAATTTTTCCTGAATTTTCTTTGCTATAAACCTCACGGAGCCCGAGACCTTTCCAACGAATGCAAAACCGTGGGAATCGGTTCGTGCGTTCTGGAGTTATAGCGTCAGGAAGAAAAACCCGACTTATTTTTATATAGTTGAAGATATGGCATTTACTTAAAAATAAATAGATAGGTACCTATTCCGTTTCTATAAAATTGTTGTTGGTAGGAATTCTATCCATCTATCATAGGGATCTACCTTTCGAATCGTAATATGCAGACACTTGGTATTTATGTATGTATTTAATGATATTAAAAAAAACGAATTTTATAATCCATACTACTTTTATAAATGCAAAAATGTGTCTGTCTGTCTCTCTGGATGAGTCCCGGAAGGACAAAGGATTTCATCGCGGGAAATTACATAGTTTCCGCGGGATAGCGATCAACGAATCATTTTCAGACGGAGTCGCTGGCAACAGGTAGTTCCTAATAAATTTACAATTCTCTACGGTTACGTGTAGTAGTATAATAAGTATAACTCTGCGTGCGGGAGACCGTATCGCACTAGGCCCGTTTTTTATTCTTATCTAGGCTACATTAACACTCTCAACGCCACGTGGCTCGCCGGCCGCCCACAATCTTTCGAGCGCAACTAGCCATTGCAAATTTTGAATACTGTCATGGCAGGCCATGGGGTGTCTGGCGACCCACAACTTTCCCGCCTAATCAGTTGTCAAATTTTGTCGTAATAATTTTTGAATATTCAAGTGGGCTAGCCATCAACGTAATTAGGACAGTTGGCCGTGCGCCGCTCAAGTAGCCTTAAAAATGCTACGATGTAGTGAATAATTATATTTTTTCTAGTCCTAATAATGTTTGTTGATTAATTTAATTGTAGTACATCACCACCACCATTGACGACCAAATGGCCTAATGGTTTGAGAACAGTAGTTAAAAAGTTGTTCTCGAAATTACTATACTAAACAAACAACAAACAAAACACACAAAAACAGTAGTAGTAGCAGTAGTTGTTTTAAAACAGTATAGTTTATTCTTGACTCCATAACCACTTGCTTTGAGCAACTACGGTTGCCAAATATATTTTAGCAAAATGCTTCTGGCAACTGTGGTTGCTAGACAACGGTCTCACGGTTTTTGTGTTCTCCTTATGTTGGTCAACGTGTATTGAGACCTTAAAAGTATCATTCATACATAGAGATAAACTGGCAACATTAAAAAAAATAAAACCGAAGGTCTATGGTACAAAATTCGAAGGAAAAAAAATATTCCGACGACACAAGTAAAGTTCGAGTCGTAACCGCACGGATCAGCTGTTTAGATTTGTGATGAAATAAATTATATCGTGTTTAGTTAATACAATGTAACGCATACGGTTGTTATTGGTAAGGATTGTAGTGTTTGTTTTTATAAGTTCAAGTAATATAAGTGGTTTGTAGTGTTTGAAATGGACTCGAAAAAGTGCCCCAAATTTTCGTAGGTACGTAAGCATTGTTTTGCTTTTTGAGCTTTTTTTAATAATTATTTCAATACAATAGCCCACCAAACTACTACTAGAAACATATTCTCTGTTTCTTTGGCTTTATTGTGTAATAATTTATGTAACACATATTTGAGAAATATTAAAAAAAATCGATTTTAAAACGTAATTCGACACCGCGTCGATGTTTGCAACGTAAGGCGAGAGCAATTCATAGCCGTTTTTTCTTTCACGCGAGCAACTGAGTGGTATCAAGCCAAATGTACACAAATTTGTGGGATCGCAGTGGACCACACGGCGTGTTGATAAAGTTGTTGTTGTTGTTGAGAAATAAAAGAAATGACGTGGGCCGCACGCCGTCCTCAGGGCCTGCTGGACTGGACAATTATTTTATATGATGGCGTTGAAAGTGCTAAATTTTCAAATAGGATTTCCCTAGGCACGGAATTCCATTTTCGTAAGCTCTAACTTAAGTTACTCTACCTGCGAGTCACCAGACTGCGTAACGTTATTTCATTCAATAATTTTTTTTCGCCTGTTACTAGTATTGTTCCGTAACATTTACTTATTCTTATATAATAAACATGAATTATTGTATGTGGGAATCGTGCGAGGTATTTCAAGATGAAATTTAATAATACAGAATATTTCAGGATTTGGTGGGGTATTTAAGTTAACCTGAGCACTTCTGTTATTGCTCTATAAGATTTTTTTACTGTCGTTGACAAATATTCTCATACTTTGATTGACGTTCAAAGGTTGTGCCTTTAAATCGTGATACATTTTTGTGTCAAAAATTCTAATGATAGTCTTTACAGTTGCGTTGTCAGTCTTTGATAATTTCAACTGAATACTTAAATAGCTGTTTCAATCGTCTGTCAATATAAATCCAGAAACGAATGTTATCAGGTTATCACCTCGGAACAAATAACCCAACAGAATTAGTATCAGCGTAACTTTGTAAGAAATAAGCATAGAGCATGAACTAAATTATATTTTATGGCCAGATACCCAAAATACGACAAACAGCGATTGTTTGCCAGAAACTAGTTTGTGTCCAGAGAGTTCCTTTTATTCGATTAGATATTATCATTATCATTATTAGACAACAGTAGGTACTTACCTAAATGTCTTTTTCGATGAGCCCATAGCATAATATCTAAAATCAAACATCCTAAATACGAGATTTATCCTAAACACTTTTAATCGAATGATCTAAAAAAATGTGCTTTGAAATTCAATATTTCTAGTGCTCTAAATAGCTACGTACAAAAAGCCTAATGACAACTGGTGCCTCGCTGGCAGCGAACGAGGAAGCCTTTGTGTTTTTATTTTGATGTTAGATGCTTATTTCCGACACACAAACAAACAACCAAGTAAACAAACAAACAATTAAAGCGAATTAGATCAACGGATATACGGACAAAAATACAGGACAAAATTAAACAACCTTACAAACAATAGAAAGCAGCAAGAAAATAGCGCGAGTGCTCCTGCAAATTAACAAGTATCCGGGAATGCAGAAACCCAAGTTAGCGGAAATAAGGTATATATTTTTTAAGAATACTTTACTCTTTACATGTCCCATCTTGACATGAGAGTAGAAGACAAAAGGATCATACGTGTCGCTCGGTCGGGTACACATTGCCCAAGTAAAGATATTTAACCCAAGAAACTTGCTGTCTATATTATTCCAGCCAATTTTATTCGACCTGAACAAACAAGACATTGTGTATTCCGGATAACCTTTTTTAATGAAAAATGAGCTGGAGACTAGATAGGTAGTTAATTTATTTACCTATACTCAGAACATGAACAATTTCTTATGATTTAGAAGCAAACATTTGATTTTTCTTTCATATTTTGTTCACGTAGTTTTTGTAAATCTGGGTAATTGAAATCGAAGAGGCTAAGTTTTTAACTCAAAGTATTATGTTTTCTTTTATTAAGACACGTAATTATCCCTGTTATCACATTCGTACCATATAATCTTTATAATGTTTCCTTGAGAAAAACTACACAGTTTCACGCTATATCTTCAATGTTTTTCTTTTCATCTAATCTCGTCGGTGCGCAATAAATTTTCTGCATCTACACAGTTGGTTTGTCGTATCTATCCTCATCTAAAACCGGGTATCCTTTTGGGTCAACAAAAGCTAAGGTAATCCACGACCTTACTCCCTATGGAGGCAACAGAAAATCTTTTACCGTTTCACGTAAGAAAAAGAAAAATAAGACATCGCCACATGAAACAATGTTGACGGGGACTAAGATGATTTGAGCCAAGCTTAAACTAATTTGAACGGATAAGGTCACGTACGTAGGGCATAACTTAGGCCGAAAAACAATTATAATAGTACTTATCTCCTAATCTTGAAATAAGATAATGTGACGAATGTGATTTTTCAATTACCCTGAGTTAAATGGATCGGTATAAATCGATATCTGTGACAGGCATGTTTTTGCCATGATAACGTACGTAACCAGACAGGAATTTAGGGGGCAATATTTAAAGACAGGTATGGAGTTCCTTTTTTTATATATTAAAAGGGGCAAACAAGCAGACGGGTCACCTGATGGCGAGCGATCACCGTCGCCCATGGACACCCGCAACACGAGGGGAATCACAGGTGCGTTGCCGACCGTTTATAGGAATTGGTAGGCTCGTTTTTTAAAGATCCCTAAGTTGTAACGCTCCAGGAATGTTGCCGCAGTAAGCTGATTTCAGATATCCGTCGTGCGAGGAATGAAATTTCGCTTAAAATTAAAACGCACGGTACTAGACTGCCAATCATCAAGATGGTGAGGGTAGAAAGACAAACGGTTCCTGGAAGAGCGGTAGTGAAAGTTATCCGCAGGCAGCAATTCGAATAGTTCGTCAGAACACTCCCCATGATAAATAAACATATATATCCTTTATCGATAAACTCAACTATCGACACCTTTCCCATAATAATAATATGGTAGTGATCACCCCTAGCTTTGTTTGTAAGTTTGTATTATTTTGTAAGTCTTATTTCGGAGACAAATATGATAAAGTTTACAGAGAGCATATTTTAAATGAAAACTGGGTAATTTGCCATCGCGCTATAAAATATTTACAATAACCTCTTAAGGCCCAATTTGCTAAATTTAATACATAAGTCAAAGCAAATGTCAACATTTTTTTGACTGTCAATATGTTCCAAATTATGATGGACAAAATTTGACGTGAGCTTTACGAGGATAAAGAGGAAGAGAATTGATTTATTATTTTGGAGCCGTTTCTGAGATCAAAACACCGGAGGGGTGGGGGGGGTGAGAGGGGGGAGGGAGCGCGGGGGTATTAAAGGGGGGATGAAAATTTCATTGATTTTGCCGTAGGATGCACCGTTTTCAAGATATTTGACAAAAACACCGGAGGGGGTGGAGGGGGTGGAGGGGGGGGGGGTGAGTCACGTTAAACTATCGTCCGTAAACCGACTTAACAGACAACCGGCTTTTCCTGTTCTGTGCTCCCAATTAGGGAACGTGCACATAGACGGTGCTGCCAACTGGTGCCATAAGGGTGCCATCAATTTGAATGTTTTACCTTGATAAGTTTGTTTTACTGTCCGCATAGTGTCTCTTCTGTCGCATTAGTGCTGCCGCCTATAGTTACTGCACGTTCCCTATAATACTTTTTCTCACAAAAGAAGAAACTTGACGTTTTCTCATGAAAAATAAACTTAAAAAAAAAAACTAAAAATCTTGAAAAAAAACGTGGAATCGAACCGAGGTCGGCTGGATCCGCGACCACCCGATTTCTAATGAACTATTACGATCTGCTCGAAGTCGGCGAAATTTAGCTTTGTATTCTAATGCAAACAAAAATAGCCGGAAAACACGAGTAAAAGCGGTTTTCTGAAAATGAAACATAGCTAGATCAGTTTTTCATCCCCGAAAACCCCCACATACCAAATTTCATCGAAATCGTTGGAGCCGTTTCCGAGATCCTGATTATATATATACATAAATAAATATAAATATAAATTGAAATTTTTAAAAGCCCCCAACGTAATTGTGTCACTCGTATGTTTGAACATTAAGTTAATGCCTGTTATGCGTCTGAGATCCCTTCCGAAGCTAACAAAAGAGCTGATAAATTTGGAACGGCTTGACCGATTTTGATGAAACATGTCTAAGAACCATCGCCAAGAAACCGGCTTTCTATTTTAAAAAAACCGCATCCAAGTCGGTCCACCCGTTTAAGAGCTATGATGACACAGACGGACACACAGACAGACAGGCTGTTGTGTCAGGGGTTAAAAGTGATGACAGGAATGGAACGTCACTTTGTCATTGACAGTTGTTTGTTTGCATTTTTGATGTCTAGTGTCCATGACGCCTTACATAATTGTTATTGCATTTATATAATTTAATTTAATTTACTTAATCTAAATTGGAATAATGTAAGTGGATAAGTTGTAAGCTTGTATTGAAAATGTATGTATGTATGTATGTAAACTCTTTATTGTACAAAAATAAGGAAAAAAAGAAATACATTACCATTGTATTAAATACATTATTTTTAAATGTTTACCTATTCTTGTTTTTTTTTTGTCTTATTAGGTGTGGTCGACCGGGTACTTGTTTTACCATTTTTAATGACAGTTCCTACATCAGAATGAAAGCAATAGGACTGGGGGGTTACTGCGAGATTCGAAGTTTGAGGTTCGGATCGTGCGGTCCCTCTCACTCTCGTAATAAATACCATTAGCGTGAGCGGAACGGCATGGAACGGGGTTTCGGGTTTCGCGCTTCGTAGTATAGGGCCTGGTTATCGCACTGACTTGTGTGTGAGTGAAAATAGCTTTTGATGTTTTGAGCCATGCAACTGTCATTGAACCTTGGATGGTGAAGGGATTTCTTGGTTGACTATACCGCTGTACGTTTTTTTTTTTTTTTTATCGTCCTACCCGCCTGTTTTGCAATGTCAGCACGCTATAAGGGCGCAGGCTGAAAACCAGCGCGGTGATGTGTAATCCTCACCGCACATGCTGAGCCTGAGCCTTTTGCCACAATTTTGTGTATTTTTTCTTTTTATTCTTTTTTTATGGGCAATATATGGTTTTTTATTTTTATTTATTTATATATATATATATACAAGAATTGCTCGTTTAAAGGTATTAGATAGATAGATTGCATTAGGCTACGGTATTTTTAAAGACACGTAAAAACATGAATTAGAGCTGTAATTTTCTACTATTCTACTTTTATTCCAAATTCCGACTTACTTAAGAGACGTAATAATGTTATATCTTACTTTAAAAATGTTTCTGAAATGGCGTCCTGCTATATTAGTTTTCATGAGTACCCACTAGATTACTTGCAAGTATTTGGGTAATTGGTTTTTAGGGCGGAAAAAGGCTCGTTGTGGAAATAGATGTTATCGAGGCATAACGTAACGTCATCATCATTCATCATTTCAGCCGAAAGACGTCCACTGCTGAACATAGGCCTCCCCCAAGGCTCTCCAAACAGACGTAACGTAACGTAATTACAGTAATATGTATCTATCCTATGAAATACCTACTCATAGATGTTACCTCATTTTTATTAACATTGCGCGTTATACAGAGTGTTCCAAAACTCAACCGATAGCCTGGTACCGGACAAGAAGTCAATTTATAACAGCACTGAAAAAATAAGAAAAAAAAAATCTATAACGCTTAGTTAAAAAAGATAATAGTTTTTTTTAATATTTAGTATTAGCTGCAGCCTGCGACTCCGCTTGCAATAAAAAGTATCCTATTTATGTTAATCTAGGTTATAAACTTGTGTACCAAACTTCATCAGAATCAGTCAAACCGTTTTAGCGTGAAAGAGTAACAAACATCATAATCATAATCATTATTGCTCACATGTATGTAAAGGTCTTACATTAAACACAGTTAAGCGTGAACCCTGTAGGGGCATTGCATTATTTAACAATCTTAAATCTAAAATCATTATCATTTCTAATTATACAAGATTTCACACCGTGGAATTCAATTAACAAACAAAATAGGAAATGAAAATTAAATACAAAATACAAAAATAATTCAATGTCAAGAAAAGTTATTAAAACAGTATAAATAAATTCAGCCTAAATTTTTTTCGTCCATACATCCGTCAAACTTTTTCGTTTATAATATTAGTAAGATAAGTAAATAAATTTAATGTTAATGTTCTATACTATAAAAACATCGTTATTTTTTTATTTGTAACTACAGACTTAGCTTAACCAAACTTTCAAACTCATAAGTTAGAGTACATTTACTTAAAAATTCAAACAAAATCTTCGATTGAAATCACGCTTGCATATTTTTTGCATTATCTAAACTTTTATTTTACTTGTTACAGACATAATGTCGGCTCCGGCAACCGACAGCACTGAAGCCATCACAAACTCCGGATATGGCAGCAGCGATGAGACCGCCAGTCTACTGGTCACCGGCCCGGCGGTCACCGTCATTGTGCCCTCTGAGAACAGAACCGCCAAACCCGTACTACAGCGCCAGGATTGCACCACCCACCTACGACCACAACTCTCAGGCGGACCCGGAAGCGAGGAAAGTGGAACGTCCGTAAGAATGGAGGATGGCGCTGCTAGAAGCGTGCCAGATATAGAGTTACAATGCAGGGATCAACCTGCAGACCGCCCGCAGACGTTGGTTTCACCCGTAGCAACTTGCTCCCACAGAGGGTCAGTGACCGCCTGCCAGTTAGTTCCACACACATACTCGAGATGTCGCGTCTGCGAGAGGCGGCAATCCACGGCACCTATGTCAGCGCTACAACTAGCGCGCTCTGTGTCGCGAGAGAGCGTACGATCATCTTTGCACTACCCTTGTGGTTGCAACTCGCTTCATGCCGTTAGCACTTGTCCAGTGATTCACCCACCAGCCTTATTGATACCGGCGACAAGTACGAGAATCATTCGCCAGAGCTCCCAACCCGAGTCTAGCGCATGCGCGGCGCACTGCCCACATCACGCCCACCACCACCCCAGCGCCTCACTGCGGCAACTCAGAGAACCGGGCGACGGAATAGCGGGCATCGCCGCCGACTCTCTGCGAATCAATGGAGGGATGCGACCCTTCAAACAGGTAAGTCCGTCGACAACTAGGTGGCGCTGCTAGTATGAACGGAGTAAACGCTATTCATAGGTAGTTAGTCAGTCATTCCATACCATTTCCATTATTCAATTCATTATACCACTGAAGAATTATTGCAACAAAAAGTAAGTATTACACTCGTATTTCGCTGACAAACACTGACGAAAATCTTACTATAGACAACAAGAGGACTTAAAAAAGTGGGCAAGCGGAATATTTTTAGTGAAAATTGAATTTTTATAAAAAGACATACAGTCATACAGTCTGATAAGCAAGTCCGGAAAAGCTATCTAATTAGGACGTTAAGTGAATTGCTGGAAGAAAACAGCTGTATAATTGCCTGAGCGGCGGTTTCGCAAACTACAGAGGGGGAAAACTTTGGACCGAGTTGCTTTGTAAGGATTGTACCATAATGGCAACGCTGCGCGTTGTATTAAATTTTACTAAGATTATATTTAAACAAAATGATAAGTCCCCTAAAACTTTGTGACAAGTATGATGTCTGTAATATTCAAGAATTTCATTACCAAGTTTCAGTAAAAAAAATCGTCAATCAGCAATAAGTAAACCGTTATAACTATTATCCTTAACGCTTTTTAAGATAAAGTCTCATAAGAATCGAGTTTGGTTAGTCTTAAAATAACACAGAAAATTAGAGAACAGAATCAGACAATGTGAAAACCTCCTTAGACTGTTGTGGCTGTTAATGAGCCTTCCCAAATAACCACCAGAACAACTTGCGGCTTTTTAACGAATACGTAAAACAATTAGAAACTTTGATGAGATAATTATTTATCTGAACTCGCTTATTAAACCTTAGCCCGCACTTAATTACTATGTTAGAATTAATTAACTGAATAATTATAATATGAGTAGTACATATTCAAGTTAGTTATTAATAACATGAGAATATAAAAAGTTTTACTTTACTAAATAGAGTATACATTACACACACAAATGAATACAAAATCAAACATGAAAGTGACGGAGCCAAATCACTTGTGCATTACTTTAATGTAAATAAATCAACACTATATTTGCTTATTATTTATCCAACAGACATAAGACATTCTTACCCACAAAACCTAACTCAAATGTTACTGAACATCGATGTCTCAATGCAAACAATAATCGTGTACGTGCTGTGTAATCTTGTGACGGGTCCTGAACTAACCTTGTCCAATCAAACACGGGTTTGATTTATATTTTTAACCTACAGGGGCTGCTCCTATGTCCGCAAACACTCTCCCAGACCCGACGAGCGCGTCTGAGACGCGCGTTCACTGAAGCTACAGGAGACACAGTTACCTACGTTAGAACGGTGGGCTTCAAAATTTAATAACAATAATGCACCGCCAAGGCACCGTCGGCTGTACAACTAAACCAAAAATAAAATAAAAGACACAACTAAACACCCCGCACCACTGTAGTTGAACATAAAATATAGGATGCATGACTATAGAAACTAGCGATTAGACCCCCTAGATTAAGATCAACCCCACACTTACCCCTGTCAGTTGTACAGTCGAAAATCAGCCGCTATCTATGGATTTATCACTAAAGTAATTTGTTAGTTGGCCAATGTGTCGTCCAATCGCTTGGTCGAAGGACTATCGTTAGTTCCCCGGCTTACCCCCACTGAAAGCACTAAAATCACGTTTCATGAACATCAATCAAATAACCATTTAGCACTTGTACTGTACGACTTGCCCCTGGCTCAGCCCTGGTTCGGGCTCTCAAGAGATACATCACTGTTATTGTACCTGTCAAACTATGTCCAGCGTTTTTTGAATGCATTTTCACTGCTTTGGGAACCCATTTCTCTATCAAGATGATACACAGCGCCTACACAACCATTAGCTTACTTTCACATATCTATTTGGTGAAAATTAGCGTGCACTTTAGATCGATGAGTAGATTGCACTGCAATGTTGCTTCGTAACGGTCTGGGCAATAATACTATGTCAGTTTTTGTGTAGAGTTCCCTTTTTTTTGTATCACATTCAGGCAGAAAAATATTAGAGTAGTGTACGATGAGTTAGCGTACTAATACAAACTATTTATTTTAGTGTTATTATTTTTACAATCTTTGCGTAAAAGTGCGTCTAAAAAACAGTCGTCAAAATACCCAAGTGTCGGATGGGATCCTTTTAAAATGGAGCGAGACAAAGACGTGCAAAATCGATATAAAATAAATGATCATACTTAAATTGGTTGAAATCTACCTACGTCTTGTCTCATTTCAATTATAATTGAAAATATGATTAGTCTATTCTGAATGTTTCCGGTTCGCTTCGCTTCAATGGAACCCCACATTTACAACAAGAGAACAAAGCGCAAATTTTACTTCCTGAAGGAGAATAAATTCTAGTAATTAAGCGGTTTTCATAATTTTACATGTATAATTTGTATGTTACCGCGAAAGCTCTTGGAATTCTAAATGTGTACGAGCGAAGTATAATCCATAATCCGCAGATTTCCTGGTACCACTGGTATTTACACAAAGCACCGTTAAACTTGATGTTCCATAATCCGTAATATACTATCCAATACATTACGAAACAGCCATAACAATTTATTATGAGCTCCCTCTATATACTGTCAATGAATATCTATAAATCAAGTACCTAAAAATAATACAGTGGCTTTTCCCGTCGAAGTATATTGAGCCTAGAGCTTTTCCTATGCAAAGTAAGTTACCGTGATATTGGACATTATTCTGCATCAAAGCACCTCATCATTTATTATCGCACGTCATAAGAGACAAAGTGCTCCTCACATCTGATGGTTGTGAGAACTGAGCACTTCATTTATTTCCTTCGCTTCAGGGGATTTCGTGCAAAAATCATTTTGTACTGTCATATAAGCCGTCTGAGTTTGTTTTGAATGATTTACGTACGAATGTGCTTTTAAATGTAATTAACCGTAGACAATTGAATTGCGTCTGGCGGTGAGCCAGCCCGCTCTAATTAGATAAAAAATTGCTTCAGAATATGTTTAATTCTCAGTTGCGCCAGAACAGCATTATTCTATGTTTTGTATGATCTTTTTAAGGAGTTTATTTTAAGTTGTGAATTAATTACAACAACAACTTCGTCAGTAAGTACTGACTAGTCTTCGTGCGTGCTCATTCTGTACTTACATACTTCTTTAAGACGTGTTCCACCTCCATTAGAAACTTAGTCCTATTAAACGAATAGCTTTTATGTTACTTATCGCTAAGTAACCACATGCTGAGGTGCTTCATATTTTTTCGTAATTTACGCATTCTCTTGGGCCGTTAATGACTTTCCCCGATCGTATATTAAAGCAATGCATGGTATTTATCATGTAATTAACATTGTTATTGGGAAGATATCCAAGTTGAGCAGTGTGCCCGGCCCTTGGCCGTTTGCCCACCGACCGTCCTAAGGCGCGGTAGGTGGCTTGGCCTCGCAGTTATCCCCAAGACAGCAATATTTTCCGGCCAATTTCGAACTAAGTGAAGCACTGTCTAATTTGTGAGACTAGGAAACGTTTTCGCATTGAATTGTTTAGCATTTTCGTCTAATTTAATGAGATACAGACTGGAATTTGTTTTAAAGGAATTTGGCTAGGAAATAACAAAGTCTTATTTAGAAAATAGAAACTTTATTGGTTGTTGAAAGTAAACGATTCCCCAGCTAAAATGTTACGTTACGATTTTACTGAAAATTTCTCAGAATTTATACCATAACGTTTAAAACAGGGTTCTTTCTCTCATTAAGTACAAAATTGCAACAAATAAGTAAGTTGAGACAGCCTACACTTATGATGGGGCGATTATTGCAAGCCAGAATGAGTATCGCCCCTGAATGTAGGACAATAATGTACGTTGTAAAAATTCGTGCCCTTACTTAATTTATATACAGTATACGACTTATAAGGGTTAGGTATATTATTGTAGTACAACAATTATTCTGTGGCGTGATAATTATTTAGGCGTAGATTAACCATAGACCTTAAGATATTTCTAAACCTTATTTTGGTCATACTCAACTCTTATGATCTTGTACTTTAGGGTCAATCTTCCTTACAACGCAAGCAGCATTCTTTTGTAGGGGACAACACAGCATCCGGCTCCGAGGCCACTAGAGACCAAAAGACCACATCCAACACTGCACATATTGCCATGTATGAATTCTTTAGCATTGGACTACCACGATCCGAATGCTTAAACCGCAAGTGCCATAAATCCGTAATTAACTAAAAATGTTCATTTGCGATATGCTTAATGTTGTACGTATAATTAAAATATTTTTAATGGAATAACTTTGTTGTGTGCTTACACAACAAGACTAGCATTTTTTCTTGATATGATTTGTATTGAATTATAACGTACACAAAATATTTAATCATCAAACAATATCCAATAAATCATAATTAATATCAGTTATTAAGTACCTAAAGGTATTTATTTATGTACAACTATCCTAATTTAAAAGTAGGTAAGTACAAACATTAAATCATAATATAATGAAAAAGGGTCCGCTTAGGCAAGATTCCGAAGATACTGGCAGCCGGTCTTTGAATAAATAAGTTAATTCTTTGTCCGAGGTTGCCAGCTCTTCGAACTCCTATGACATCGACTTACTTCTTCGCTAATTTCTTATAGTACCCTGTAGCACAAGGACCCCACAGACCATGAGTCTAGACACATAATGGGACAAAACTGTATTTGGTGCCTAAACCCCGCATTAATCTGCTTTCGCTTTTTCAGTAGATCAGCTCTGTTGCATATAACTATGTATCTATTCTATAAGCGTATCAAATGACGTAATAACATTTTTAAACCCTGCTTACTAACTTTACGATATCATACAATTTATGACAATAGTTAAAATATGAATTATTTGGCACATAATGATAACCATATAGCTAGTTAGAAATGGAAGCAAGTCGCTAAAAAACAGTCCTCGGAAAAGTCTATGAACCACCGAGCTTCCAGTCCCTCTATCAAGAGTACTCAAGCAAGATCGTCTAACTAGACCTCCTACTCCTAGCACCTCTAGTTCTAAATAATCCCGAACGTAAATAGGTTAGGTACCTACCAAGAAACTAAGAGGAAATGTATTCCAGTTGTTCATTATTAAATTTAATTGCTTTTAATTGAATCCTAACCACAAATGCCACTGCAATTATAATTTAGCCAAACGGTAATGGACTGGCGCACAAAATGTATTGGTTAAATTTCACACCGCCGGCTATGTGGTTAGCAGTAAATAATATCCCACCAAAATCATTTCCATGCAAAATATTGCCAAGACGAGACCATACTCCTTGCACTGTCAAAAAGTTATCAGATCTCATTATAGAGCCAAGTTTCCTAACTCTACACACCCCAACTTCTCGAATTTTACACCTTAGTCAAAATACCTGGCTTGGCCGTTTGGCAATATTAAAATAGTAAAAAAGGAACCTTAATAGTTACACCATGCCCATCTACCCATTTCTCAGTTTTTCTGTCCGTGCATCTGTCCGCGACGTAACTCGGAGGCTCTTAAAACTAGAAAGCAGTGATTTGGTATCGATATGGGTGGAATTAAACAACTAAAACCTCGTTTGATGGAAGTTAGACATAAAAAATTACTGTTTAGAAAAAAAATCGGTGTCAGATTAAAATTACCCATACAATTTTATTGTATAGTTAATTTTAGTGTCACAATGGAAAAATTTTATACTGACTTTTACTACCGACTTAAGGTGCTTTTGTTTTCTAACTCTACCAACATTTTAATAATTACGCTGACAAAGTGGTAGAATAACACTGAAAAAAAAATTATACGGGGATGATGTTTTGTCTATTGTCGTGAATTAATGTTTTTCAGAAATAATGGAGACTTGCGAAAACCATTTCTCGATTCAGGAATCCGTAAAAAATACTAAGCTTGGAAGTGCTATTTTTTGTTAGTGTCACGTATTTGCTCTTACCTAGCTAAATGTTGATTAGGGTGTAGGAAGTACCTACGCATAAAAATAACGACAGTTACCTCTACCATGAGTTTACACTAGTTTACAGTGACCGTACTCGCTAGCGACGGCGTAAATTATTTGTATGGAGAATTGTACTTCCGTAAGTGACCGCTAGAGGCGCTGTACAATTCTCCATACAAATCATTTACGCTGTCGCTAGCGAGTACGGTCACTGTAAACTAGTGTAAACTCATGGTAGGAGTACAGTTAGTACATGTAAATAAATTAAATGGAAACTATCGCAGTTTTTGCACTTCAAAGTTAACAAGTATAACAAGTTAATTAATAGTCGACCACTTTTTATTGAATATTTGCTTGATAACAAGTAGGTAGCGACAATCTGGTACTGGATCTGGTGACGAAGATCGGGCACCACAGGGCCGATCTTTGTGGAACTCTTTTGGGGGTCTTGTCCAGCAATGAACGTCTTTTAATGGATGATGACTCAACCTTCTTTCTGTACGAGCCAGAAATGTATTGTAGCACTAGTGCAGCGAACAGTAGTTAATAGTATTAAAAGTTAAAGTGATTGAAAACCAATACAATTTCTTAGCTAGGCGGACCACTCATAGAGGCTTGACGGGCCGCTGGCTGAGTATAGCTGTAATAGAAGATTACAATTAAATACCTCTGAAGTCCAATAAATGCTTAACTTCTAGCGCAGGTTGCTTATTGCTGATGCTCTGGTATGGTTCCCGGGGGTATAGCTCTGAAGTAACGCTACTTAAATTATAATTTATGTCAGATTTGAGACGAGCTCATAACGTTTTAATGCGCCCTCCGAGTTGTTAGTAGGGCAGTCAAGCAGGACATTTATTAACATCGTTACATGTACAAGAGGGACTGCAGGAAGGAGCTTTTAAGTCGAACAGCTACTTGCAACTGTGAAGGATTCGCATGTTTTTACAATTGCGTTTTTAAAATTGTAACTTCTTAATGCTGTTTTATATGATATATGCTGATGCCCGCGTCTCCGCCCCCACTGAAGCAGATTAAAACGTGTTTTCCCGAGGTAAAAAGAAGCCTATGTTATTTTCCAGCCCAACTATGTCTATACAAAAAAATCATGGCAATCCGATGCTCAGCTTCGCCGTGAAAGGACAAAAAACACACTTTCACATTTATAATATTATTAAGTAATTGAGTATTAAGTATGGATTTTTAGTTATGAAGATAGTCTCGGTAGGTATTAACTTAATTTTTAATACTTTACTTAGGTATAACTTTAACTATTATAAGTGCTCGGTTCTCTAGGAGTTTGTTTATTTTCTCAAAATATTACAGTGGTAAGTCACGATTTTCATTATAAGATCCCGTTATCAGGTATTCATTGATCACCCCGCTAAAGCGTGAGCACCTGATTAATATGCGTATAGCCATTTTCACTTAATACTCAACCAGAATTCTGAAATTGCTGGTCATGTGCGTTGATTATGGCATGGTTCCAATTTGCTACAATGGCCGCCCATATAGCACGTTGTCATATAAATTATTGTGCTTCGGATACTGCCATGGCGCACAATACGTTCCATTACATTGAGCTAATGCGGCGTGATCAGAAACCGATATGAGTATCTATTTAATGCGCTTTGTTTATTAGTTAATTACTACTATCAGATGTTTATTATAATGTTGGCCCAATGAAAACGTAATCGTAATTTTTTTACTTAATATACAGGGTGTATATACGTAATCCAAAATTATATTTTCTGGATCCACTCATGATTACACGATCAACTTTTATTATGGGAGTAATATCGAAATCGGTAGAAAAAAATTCAGCCTCCCATACTAAAATCAATCAACTGGTTTCGCAATTTGTATGTAGACGTCGAGTTTGTGTTTACGTTTTCGAAGTTGGTCCCATATTAAGAGTTGATCGTAATCATGAGTGGATCCAGAAAATATAATTTTGGATTACGTCTTAGATTTCAGCCTGTACGTCTCACTGCATGGCATAGGCCTCTTCTCAGAAGTAGAGGGCCTCGGCCGTATTTCCCATCTGGGTCCAGTGGGGATTTAGAACTTTAAACACGTTATTGAATTTCTTTGGAGGTGTGTACAGGTTTCCTCACGAGGTTTTCCTTCACCATGATGCTCAAGGTTAATTTCAAAAGTAATTTCACACATGGGTGTGCGCCCAGGCTCGAACTCACGATCCTCTGCTTGAGAGGTCACATTTCAAACCACTAATCCTTAACCATTAACCACGTCTTTTTTTATTAATTTAAAAAAAACAATAATAAGAAAAAGGAACCACTTAAAATCTTCGCTAATTTTATAACATTAATTTACTACCTGAGTCGTTTTCAAAAAATTTGTACACAATTAAGGGATTAATTAAAAACAAAATTTAATTAATTATTTTTGTGTAATGGAGTTACCCATATAGTTTGTATGACTAACTTTCGTTACACAAAAATAGCGATCGTGATTTTTGTTTTGAGTAAGCCGTTAACTATGTACAAATTTTTTGAAAACGATCCACCTACGGCATAAGGTGATTTGAAGTTGTGTTTTTGGTGCCGTTACTTAAATACTGTTTCAATTAATTTGAATATTGTGTCTCAAGAAGAGTTTATGAATTTACTTAACGAAAAGGTTGTCGTGTTTTTCTTTTCGAGCTCATCTCACTTTAGGCAAAATATCGCCATCGATTGAACAAAACGGGGACGAAACTTCTCTTGCAAAAATTTATGGGCTATTTCGTGTCTTTCGTATTATCCAGGCTAAACAAACGCTTTTTAGGGTTTGGTATCTCGAAAAGTCCTTTTAAAAATATTTCGTCGATAGCTCACCAGTCTCTCATAAAATGGTTTCTGATGTCGTTATTCACTAGCATAAAATACTTGGCACGTTCCTCATGGAGTTTATAAACTAGATTCTGGAAGTATCCGCAGATTACCAATGATTCCCCGGCATCAGAAAGGAATAGATAGGGAATCCATATTAAATTTAAGTTTATTTTCCTGAAAGTTCGAAGTAACTGCATTATATCCAATCTCACTTTCGATTCAACAATTTCAAAAGTATTATTTCAATACGTCAAAAAACTACTTATGATAAACGGTACGCCGTTGCGTACAGCTGCAGGATTGGTTGTACATACATCGTTATGTACATACAACCCATGCGTAGAAAGATTATAAAACGGTAAACCTTGTTTAGTTAACAGTAATAGGTAACATGCAAAAACATCACAAAACCCGAGAAACGTGATCTGATCGTGAATTGTATTTGTACTAAAACTAACTTTTTAAGCAGATTTTCTTATCCCACGAGTCGCCTAATCCTTCCTCATTTCTTTTCAACATCGTAAAATGAATCGTTACGAACAATTTTAGCTTTCTAGCTGAACCAACGGTATGATCTTGGCGTTGATGAATAGCTCAGAAAATATGTTTTCTATAAATTAAAACCTTGGGCTCTGATTATCGCAGTAAGCTGCCTACAGCATCACACAGTATGCGGCGTCAGAATATTTCATTTGAAAATATTGTATTGGGCGATTTTCAGCCACGGTAGTGTCAGCATTTCGTACGCTACATGACGTTCTTAGCTATCTTTGGGCATTGTCATGTATATATGAGGCGGCATATTCATATTGTAGCGCCAGACGATGTTATGATTGGCATCGTCATGCCGATCGGACAATTAACGCTGGTGCAAGTCTATGGTCTCCTATAAACGCTATTGGCCGGTTTCTATGTTTCGCCCGTATGCTGCCTCACAATGTTTACTATTGGGTCTCTTTCACACGTCAACGTTAGCGTTCAGACGTTGATCAGAACGTTGACGCTGAAGTCAGACGTCGCGTATAGCATAATTCTTAAGGTTGCACCGAGTTTCTTGCGCTAATCGACTTTAGATGTTCTATGCTCTCGTGTATGTGTGCGTGAAAGCGGCTAAAATCAAATCCGTGCGTAAGCGCAAGCGACACACGTTCCCCATCCGATGACCGAAGGAGAACTAACGCAACTAACTATACGGACAAGGGGAAGCAGAACGCCCTGTGTATTTTCATCGTATTACTAAAACAAATCAGCATCCCAGCTTATATACTCTCACTGTAGGGACCTCCTCCCAAAATGAAAAAATGAAACAGATACATATTTTAAAAATGTTGCATCACTAGGTTCTTTTTTTTACTATCATTCAAAAAGGCATGACCTGCCATGAAGTATTTACGCCGTACTATTTATTAGGATTTATTTTATTTTTTAGAGACGACTTTGGTTTTTTTTCTATGGAGCAAACTACACGTAATCGTGTTTTGAAAATCACTGGTCATTAGAGTGAATCTTCAAATATCTTACACATGAATGCTAATTGCTAGTAATGATACAGCAGGGGATTAAATAAATGCACGAAAAGCTCGGTGCAGCCTTAATATTTAGGACACGGAGTGCCTTGTGCAGACTCTGGAGCGATGGACACCGCGTATAATATTGCACTCGAGACTAGGAAAGAGGTTTTAGGCTTCCACTTAACGTAGATATAGTTAAGATGTAAGTATTGTTTTAGTTTTTTAACTAAGGGACCCAATACATCCCTGTATTGTTTTTTTATATAATTATTTTTTTTTATTTAATTCTATATTTGTATGATTTTTTTAATTTGTAATTTATTATATTTTATTTTGAAAAGATGACTTTCTGCCAAGTTTCTTGCGGCGCATTCTTCTTGGCAATGATGGTCCTTACGAAAGCGCTGGTAGTTTAAAAAAAAAGTGACATGTAAAAGAGCCCTTTGCGGCCTACTTGCAGAATTAACGTTTTGATTTTTTTTTTTTTTTTTTTAGAATACAGTATATTTTTATTAGTGAACTCAATTTCAAAATAAGTATTCAATTGCTTACAATCTATGTTCATGTCTTAGACGTGATAGCCAGTGGTGTGACTTATGGCCTCTTAAGCAGACCATCGTGAATTTAAACTCGTACTTGTACCCCGCGCTTTCCGGAATGCAAGTGCGATAATTTATTAAGCATCACGAACAAAGAAAACATGGGAAACCTGCACCATGAACGCAATTGTAAAGCAATTTAATGATTTACCAATCTATTTACACTGCTGTCTCCCATTTTGAGAGGAGCCTTGTGCCCAGCAGTGGGGACGTATATAAAATATTTATGATTCATGTCTTATTAGATTAGATTAGATTTATTTATTTCATGATAAAAATTACAATATAAATTTGCGTTGATTTCAAAATTACAAGAATTCATACCATGATCGATGATGATGATATTTTACTAAGTAATAATGTAAAGTCATTTTCTGGGTCAGGGCGTGAATGAACACTTTCTAGATATTTTTGAAATAAAGTTGATATTTATAAATAGAAACGCATCTATTTCAAACTAGTACCAATGTGGAATACAAATGAAATGGCTTATAAATTAACATTTTTATAGCTTTTGTTCATATTTGGATTTGGAATGTGTTATTTTATGATAAAAGGTATTAGATGATGATTATGATCATCTTGGAAATTGGATGAAGAAAGTGGTCCAATTCATGTTTTATTTAGTAGCCGATTTGATTTTTAGCTGAATGGAATATAATAACGTTTTATATGTAATTAATGAATCATTAGGTATTCAGTTAAGAGCGTAGAGAGGTTCACTAATTGAGCGGAAAGATCATATAAAATAAAAGCTTCTAAAAAAAACTATTCTCACTCTGGTTTCATTCAAAATTTCTTAATTTTTTTACTTCTTTCTTTTTCTTTGTAGCTTATCTAATGATAATGAATGCATTGAAATATAGGGTGACCATGCAGTTAGGTAATATTATCTTGACATTTTTTTATAATAAATAAATAATTCCAGATCAAGTAATTACACACACAAACACACACACACACACACACACACACACCCGTAGTAAACTATAAGTTTGTCTAGGAAGTAAGAAAATTTGATTCTTGTAAGTAATATAATTCGCACTGTATTTCTAACATCAATCCGCAGAAACATTATTATTGCGAGAAATAAAATGTGTTGCCAGACGGCCATCTCTGCTAAAATATTTACTTGCTTGAGAATACAATGATGCCACATTTTCCACAACTTTTACATTTTTAACGAACTAACAATACGAGCACAGTTCTTGCAAGTCACAAAGGCGAGCGGGTTTTACTCGTGATTGAACGAGTTAGATTATGACATGTGTGTAAGCTTTGTGTTGTACGATAAATTTGTTGAACATTTATTTTTATTTTTGACTCCCGACACAAAAAGAGGGGTGTTATAAATTTGACAGCTATGAGTGTTTGTGTGTCTGTCTGTGGCATCATAGTTCTTAAACGGGTGAACCGAATTAGAAAGCAGGTTTATTGGCAATGGTTCTCATATATACGTTACATCAAAATCGGTTCAGCCGTTTCAAAGTTATCAGCTTTTTATCAGCTGCGGAAGGGATCTTAGACGCATAATGGGCATTTACTTTATGTTCAAACATACGTGTGGCACAATTGCGTTGGGGGTTTTAATTTTTTTTTTAATTTATAGTTATTTATACTAACCGGCAAACCGGTAAACGGTAAACGGTAAACGGCATCGTAATGTTATGCATTTTGCACAATTTTTCTGTATCAAACTAAATAAGAAGCTTACAGTGAGAAATTAGAACTGCAGCCATTTTAAAACTCAATTCTATCTCTTTGTTCCGGTTTAAAATTGAGATCACTCAATTTAGCAGCTTATCGGATTTCAATGACTGTGTCCTTGCAACCGATAATTTACTTTGAACGTCGCGTATTTAAGTGCATGAAGTATGCTAACATAATGCCTTAAGGTTGTTTCCGTAACAAAAAAAATCTACATAAAACTGATACGTGATTGATCTTATCTTACCTGATGAAAAGTGCAGATGAGAACAAAGATGTATTTCACTGGTTCAGTAATAAATAAATAGCCTGTTAATTTTAGCCTAGAAGAGCTCTAAGTTGTATCTATAATGGAACAGACGATGTAAGTGAGTTGCATTCCTTAGCAGTTCGTGTTAGGAAAGATGAAGCGAGCCACTGCGTGCGGGCCAATGGACTTCCAACCCCATATAGATGAAGACGTTCCCCTTCTCCCTGGATGCCCCTCGATGGAGGAATTAAATCATGTAATAGGTAAAATTAAACTTGTATTTTAACAGCTGCCCAGATCATACGAGGAAGAAGTATAAATCTGCATACTACGTATATTTATCTTTGAAATTATATAATATTTGAGCATTTCAATTGGATTAACTACCGAAAATCTTAAAACGACACCTAAACTAGTTAAAAAAATTGAGCTAACAAAAACTGCATCGCAAATTCAACATAACCACGCATGTATCGTAACGTTGTGGTGAATGTTAATGCTCAAATATTAGGTTATTTTTGCCGAAACTGTAAAATATGCATTTGGTATGGCTCAAAGTAAACATAAACCTAGGGTAGTACAAGGCTAACCACAGCTTCAACGCAACGGCTGCGGCAGTTTCTGCTTTGCATACTTAAACGCTTTTCTATTGGCAGCTTGCAGCTTTTGCAAGTTCATGGACATTGGGCATTGCATGCTAACATTTTGTAACCTATGTAGCTATACCCGTATTAGTTAACCCATGCGTTAACTCTGTACTTGAAACATTTTATAGAAATATTAACTAAGACTGAATGTTTGCAAAGCAAGGTGTAAAAAAGGAGAGATTTCATTAATTCTAGATCAAAGGAACGTACAAAGAGGTACTTTCCTTCTAATAATAATTAAATCAAATCCTTCGTGTTTACTAATTATAAAATAATCCAACAAAAAAAACCTTGAACATAAGTTACAAATTAAATAAAAATAAGTAAAAACAGATTGCTTTCAATCTTCTGAAGTAAAGCATCTGCGTAAACTTTAACAGGTCACGTTGTTCAAACTTCATTGTCAAGCTAATTATGATAGTGAAATATTTGCAGAAACTTTTACTAAGCTGTCTGTATGTTTAAAGAACTATGGCATAGAAACCTTCAAGTAGAATAGCTAAAGAGTGTAATTATCACTTAATTTATTTAAAATTGAAAATGTCTAGTACGGTCGGCCAAGAAAGTGGTCTACCAGTTTTGACAAAAGTCTCTGTGTGATCTAAATATCGTTAAGGTTGACTTTTCAAACTGAGTGAAGTCTTTAGTCACTGTCATCATATTATTGTAAGGGAAAGTCTACCTCGTTATGACCACAGTTGCATGCATAATGATAACAGGTACAAATGATCTGATGATGATGATGTTGAAAATGTAGACAGGATTAAAACGGTGGAGTGTTGTAGACTGATGGATGCTTAATTTTGGTTCTTATAATAAAACCAGATGCCTTAAACTATTACGTACGATGTACGTTCCTCAAGGTTGATCGTGAGAGCAAATAGACAATCTTACTTCTCACTAACAAGATTTTGTGCGTACATTTCTCAATTGAACATGCATGCAAAACCATAAAATATTAGATTCCAGTATAAGTACTTATTTCATAATTTACTGCCTTATAAAGGAGCATTTCATTGACAATATCCTTAGCTCACGCAGTTTTCTCTTGATTGTTTCCCCAAATAGCTCATTGAAAAGCACTCATAAAAATTGCATGAACCCAGTCGTTGCAGAACCAAGTCGTTAAAGAAAGGTTTAATAAGATAGGCATGTTACGTTTCCGCTCTTCATTTTTCTAATTCATTATATTTTACTACAAAAAAAATAGTATTCTAGTTAGTAGTGTCAAAATGTGACACTACTACTGTGATTTGTTTTAGACGACCAGATGGCCTAGTGGTTAGAGAACCTGACTATGAAGCTTGAGGTCCCGGGTTCGATTCCCGTGTCGGGGCAGATATTTGTATGAAAAATACGAATGTTTGTTCTTGGGTCTTGGGTGTTTAATATCTATTTAAGTATTTATCTATCTATATAAGTATGTTTATCCGTTGCCTAGTACCCATAACACAAGCTTTGCTTAGCTTACTTTGGGACTAGGTCAATTGGTGTGAATTGACAACCTTTCATTTTTTAACACCTGGAAATTACTACAGGAATCGAAAGAGTTTCGCCTCCTGAACACGAAAAATATTTATTACTAGCTTTTGCCCGCGACTCTGTCCGCGTGAAATTAGTAATTTGGGCAGCTTATTTTTTTTATCCAATTTGCTTTTTCATCAATTATGGCTCTCCTTAGTTCCTCGACATAAAAAAATTACCCCCCCCCCCCCGCACACCCGCGTTCACATTTACCACCGTACTCCCAGCGTGATGATATATAGCTTATTTGTCAACCGATTCAAATGAAACACATACTAAATGTTAATCCAAGAAAATACCAACATATCAGTGAAAACCGCATCCTTCTAGGTTAAGCCGTTTCTGAGATTAGCGCGCACAAACGCACAGACAAACAGATAAACAGACAATAATTCTAAAAATCATTGTTTTGGGTTCTATTGCGCTAGTAAATAGCCCTAGTGACAGTTTTTCTCAAATATCTTCAATGTACAGACACCGACTTGGTACAGATTTATTATATGTATAGATAGATATAGATAATTTATTTCTCCATATTTAAAAAATACAACAAATTTAAAAAACATATATGTACTTACAAATATTGCCACAGAATAGATTATGTTTCCTTTACCCTTTTCACTAGAAAAAAGAGCTGTCATAATTTTAAATTTGATAACAACCTTAACGTCAAATTTACGTCATCACTTTTTTTTTTAATAGAGACTAGACAAAAGTAATGGATCTATTCCATCGTTACGCTCTTTTAGAATAAGCACATCTTTAAAAAATTGTAATAAATTAATTAATAATCCTAGTGAAAATTTAAAACTATCAGCGTCTTTCTCTTTCCAAACAGTATACAGAAAACGAATCAAATTATAGTCTTAGAAATATGATATGTTGTCAATTATTTTCCCGTGATATTTTTGTATTTTTTTTTATTTTTATGATTTGAAACTGTCAAGCGCAAACCAGAGGTCTTATTGTCTAACGCACTCGAAATCATAATCTTTTTCATCACTTCTGTCTGTCACGCGGTAAAGGATACGTTAAAAGAGAATGTGAATGCGATTTCGAGCCTTGTGGCGTTAGATAATGTACGTAGATTAGACAGCTATAAACTAGCTTTATTTATTTTGACTCACAACGTTTGTTTGTAAGTTGCTGTGCTTTCCAAATTTGCAAACCATTTGTGGACCATTTCCATTTATGATTAAGCTGAAATTTTGTATAGGTTATATATATTTGGTGACAGTATAATAATCTCGTACTGAACTCTGATAGTCCGACCAGAATCGTATTCCCAGGACGGAACTCTTCAACGATTAATGGCGTCGACTTGAAACTTTATACGAATATAGTAGTTTGGATAACAATGCAAGCATAGTTAACAGAATGTACAGTAAGCAAAAATAGCGTGTATGAAAAAGATAACTATATTTTATCAAAAACCTATTTTCTGCAGGACACAGCAAATGAATACAGGATAGGCTTTTAGTTTATACTTCGACTAATAGAAACATGTAATAAAATAATAGCACGAACAGTTGAAACAAGTAGGATAATTATTATATGAAACAGCTAGTAATGTCATCCATAAATTTTGTTATTACCACAAAGTCAGCTTACTTTGGCCCTGAAGAATAATTTTGGCCAATGAGATAGCTTGGTTTTGATTTTATTCATCATCATCATCATCCCACTCTATATACGTACCACAGCAGGGCACAGGCCTCCTCTCAGAATGAAAGGGCTTGGGCCGTAAGTCCTACGCGGGCCCAGTGCGGATTGGGAACTTCACACACACTATTGAATTTGTCCGCAGGTGTATGTAGTTCATTTTTTTATTACATTGAAATTATGGCACATTGGCATATTATGATTGGGTTTAGCTGACAGCTCACGTTTTTACGTTTTTTTATTATAGATTCTTCTATAATTATGTCGTTTTCATTTGGGCCAAAGTTATTCTCCATTGGGTTAAGTACCCCCATTTTACGGTACCTATGTCTAAATTTACAAAGCCAACTCTAAAATCACATATGTACAGTCAAGGGCAAAAATATGTATACACTTTAGTACCTTGTCTATTTTCGTCATATTTGAACTGCCATATATGAACTGTCAGAGTGGTTAAAGTGACAAGGTACTAAAGTGTATACATATTTTTGCCCTTGACTGTACATATTTTGGGGTAGGCAACGTACTTTTTTAGCTTCAATCACTCTCATGCATTTTATCATGCATCAGTCGTCGGTCACAGGTACTTCTGACCTGGCTTTTTTTCTGTATTTCTGAAATTAAATCATAAAATGTGCTTGCTTGCAGAGATTGCTTAACACAGAAAAGACATTGTGCACGAAGCTTTGAGTGAAATATTATATTCAAAGCTCTGCGTTTCAAGGCTTGAACGGATTTTATCCGCTCGGGTTTTAGTCGATTCAACTTCCCCTTTTAGCGTGGTGTACAATTTCCATCGTTCGTAGTGCACTTTTTGTTAACTCGGGGATTCAATTTTAAACAAGATATATATTTTTTTTATTTTGTATTGCATTTTTTTTTTGTAAACAAAGGACTTTAATATTTATCTAAGACCAACTCATGCTTGAACTGTTTTTATTATTTTGTTGATGTTGGTAAAGTATCTTTATTATCAGCCCGAGTCTGAAGTTTCTATGTTTAGATGTTATAAAGATAATTCTTATTATGTACTGTTTATTTTTTTGCTGTAGCGGCCATAAAAATACACCTTGTAGTTATATAAATTACAGTTGTTTATCTGTTACGGTTTTTGAGATACAACCCTGTGACAGACAGACAGATGAACAGCATAACTATAGTAATAGGTTCCCTTTGGGTACGGTTCGCTAAAAAAATTCAAAATTCTTAGTTACTTTGCTGTACGAAGTTAAATCTTCCTATACAATATAATTGTATAATATGTGAAGAATAATTTATATATTACAATTTCTAACTTACCGTTTCCTGAGAACCGTAACTTAGGTAACAAGTTGAAATTCAATTGTTCGTATGTCCACAACTTTTCAAGTTTTTTTTTTTATGTTATGTTAGATAGGCCAGACAAACGAACTAGTGGGTCACCTGATGTTAAATGAACACCACTGTCCATAGACACCCGCAGCGCTTTACACGATGCCAGTGCGTTGTCGGCCCTAAAGGAGAGGGAAAAGGGGAAGGGGGAGAGGGAAGGGGCCCCCGGCGCTCTCACTGACCGTACGATACGCAGCATGAGTACTGCTGCTTCACGCCGGTGTTCTGTGAGAGGGTGGTACTGCCCCGGACGAGCTGGCCCATTCGTGATGCAGCGGTTAGCTACAACATGGCTCTACCACTACAACGACAACGACTTACGAGCAACTTTTTCTAAATCTCCGTTTACAACTTCCATTTAGGTCAGTTTCCATCAAGATCTATGTTATTCTGAATATTGCACCGGGCCTATAACATTCTATGAGACTAACAATATCAGGGGATTCCACTACGTTAAATCTAGACACAGCGGTGTATTCGAGCCGCTGCAAACAACATGGTGCCACTTGCACGTTCTTGCGACACAAGATCCTTATACAATATCTTTGCAGCTATAACAGCTGTGCTGCCGTGCTAAGCCAAAAGGGCCTATGTCCGTTTTAACGGTTTCAAGAAAAACGTGTTTTTATGTTTTTGTTTCTTAGTATTTGAGTGAAAAATAAGCCTTACATCTATTTTCTTAGCTGTTTTTAAGGCACTTCTAATAAAAATAAGACTTTTTCGTTAACAGAACTTTATTCCTTATAATTATAAGCAAAGGAATCCAACGCAAAAAAAAACAGAATTTGGTCATTTTCGGACATAGGCCCTTTTGGCTTAGCACGGTAGTGTAGCATCTGGAGTAAAATACCCTGTAGAGCAAACACACAAAGTTTTAAAATCGCAGCTATAAGAAAACTACGACAAAAGTTCAATTTTATAAAATTCAATTTGAAAGAAAAACGATAAAGAAAAAAAATCCTGGCAAAAAACCGTTAATATACATGGTTACAATATAGTAAAACAGTGCTGCTGTTGTGCATGCTGAATATAAATCGGCTATTCTCATTCATCTGCACCAGTCTAATTACCGTCGTCACTTTTTTCCTCCACAGATGAATGAGTATGGCCGAAATCTTTAAGGCCATATTATAGCTTTTGGCAAATATTCATGGAATACAATACGAGTATAGTGCCGTAGACTTGTGTAACTCGATTTACGTCGAGCCAAATACATTATTTGTCGTCATCCATGAGGCCTTAACTTTACGTGGCAATGTTATAAATAACTAGCTGACCTAGCAAACTTTGTTTTGCCATATAATTTATAAATTATAGCCAACGACCTGAGCCTCAGACCTAACAAATATGGACAAGAAAATTGATAAAAATCGGTCAAGCCGTTTCGGAGGAGTATGATATCAAACACCGTGACACAAGACTTTTATATATTAGAGATTAGGTAATGTAGTAAGTGCAACTTTTTTTTCCACGTCTGTATTAGTTACTCAACGTCTCAAAGGTTGTTAATCGTGCCAACACGTACCGGTGGTAAAATGCGAGTTAGGAACGAATTAAGTTATTAAACTTGTTACTATCAAGGTTCAAAAGTAGTAAAACGATGTATAAATTTTACGATATAAAATGTAGGTAACCGTAGTATTATAACACTGTTACTAAGTACACGGGAAACTAATTTATGAGTGGCTTATGTAATACAATGTTGTTTGGATGATGTTCTAAAGCTAATCTACAGCACAGCGTATGCAGTACATGCCAAAGTTTCAATACTCGATAATACGACGGCAGGCGTAACAGCCAAACTTTTCTTTGTTCTCCACTCACGAAAGAATGAAGGAATATGGCTCATATTTTTCGAGCGCGTAATCAAATTTTATGCGGTTCTAACCGAAGGAGAAAGATTTTAGTAAAATGTGAGTTACCGAAGGCAAGGAGGGGTTCACGATTCGCTCCAACCTATATAAGTAAAGTACACCACTTAAATTAATTTTAGGGCGCACCTACTTTAATTTTGAGATGTATAACTTTAACTGTGAGCCTTTACTAAAGTCTGAAGTGTGAACAATGGCAGCTTGTATTCCTGCTTTGCTTCGCTGCAAAAAATACCGTTCAAATATATACCATGTATGCACATTATCTTTCATATTTCCCTTTCTGCGCATGATAATTTTCCCACGTGAGTATTCGAGGAAACTGCATTTCATACCGGCTGGTTTAAAGCAAATACCTACAAAGTTTAGATGCCTGTTCATCGTGCGATGTTCACTTTACGGTACAGTCAACACTTATACAATGTATTAACTGTTTTTGAGAAAAAAGTTATATTTTAGCAGGATACTGTACAATTTTGCTAAAAATATAAACCTTGCTCAGATGCAATTACGATTTAAAAAAGAGTGAAGGCTTATTTAACTCAGATCAATTGCATTTTTTATATTTCTTTGACGTTAACTTATTTAAATTAACACAAGAGTTACTATTTAGACAACATCTTAAAAATTAATGAAAGTTAAATATACGTATCGTAGCATTCTGTAGAGCTTGAATGCTATAGACGCAAATACTTCAATATGAGCGTGTAATATAATCTACCATGAATAATTTGCAACACCCTTTGTCCTTTTCTCAATCATATAAAATGGACCGATTATTTTAACTGTTCTATGTAGCAAAAATAAGACAGGTCCTTAGTTCCTAAAATACACGCGCAATATCTTAGATGATAATTATGTAAAATGCGTACACTTACTATTTTCAAATTGAATTCAAAAATATTTAAACTTAGGTAGTCTATTTTCGGTATATTCAAGTCAATAAACTTTGGTAGATGTCATCAAAATGTGGCGAACTAAGTCAAGGTCGCGTTGTAAACCTGAAGGCCTCAAACGTAACTTTATGCGTACTATTTAACGCGAGGTCGTTAGCTTGTTTGTCAATGGCATAAAGTACACTTTTGCTTGCTCTTTATATAGTATTTTTAAAAGGTTAACTATTAGCAAAAGTAATCTATCAAATTCATTGAAACGAGTTGTATTTGTTAAATAAATTAAAACGACCTAGGTACTTGTAAAGCTTACGCCAACAGCACTCTTAAAGTGTAAAGCCTGTTTATTCATTTATTTGTCTTGTTCTGCCTGAAGTAAATATTAAAAGAAGATGTAGTTGGGTTTGTCGATAAAAAGCAGAAAATTAAATGAACAAAAGGAAAGATAATGTATATTATGTCATCATTATCTTTTGCAACACGTGTTAGACCTTTGGTTATGTTGTTTGGAAGAAGCCTTCACCTACTCATAAGGCACTCCATAAAATAAAACAATATTTGTTTCAGACCACATAGTCTTTATTGTTTATAGGATTCTAGTAAAAAAATCTTAAAAAACTACATCAGTTCCTACCTACATTTAAATGGATTGGTATTAAAATAAAACCGGCCAAGAGCGTGTCGGCCAAGATAGGGTTCCGTAGCAGGTACGAAAAAATCTTTGCATACTTTATTAATGTGGTTGTTTTGGTCCCAACAACGTCGGCGGTACAGCGCCATCAATCGGCGAATAGGGTAACTATTCTAATCTGCGGTCTACTAAACTACTAAAGTATGTATGTTTATGGTTTTTCAGATGTAATTCTTTATTATATGAACCGATTTCATTTTTTTTTATTACAAAGAAGATACTGTTAGCGTGATCTTATAGGTACTTAAAAAAAATGCTTGCAGTGGCGGTTAAATTACAATCTTAGTTAAGAAATATTTTTTTACAAAAACTTAAAAACTACTCAACTGATAAAATTGAAAATAATTTTCCTAGAAAGTATTTATTAATTTCAACTTACGTGATTTTTTTCATATTTTTTAGACGTGCGGTTCAAAAGTTAGAGGGGGGACGGTTTACTAATGTTTCGCAAATTACGTTTCCCAAACTGATTCATTTGGCAAATGTTTCATTTCCCAAATGTTTATTTTTTCTGAAACTGTAAACTTTCAGGATTGTTATAAAACAAACCTAACCTCTCCTAACCTACAGAATAGTCCTGAAATATATCCTGAATAGTTTACAGTTTCAGAAAAAATAAACATTTGGGAAATTAAACAATTGCCAAATGAATCAGTTTGGGAAACGTAATTTGCCAAACGAAAGTACACCGGAGGGTGACACATTGTTTTGAACTTTCGGAGTGAATATCTCCGAAAATATTCACTTTATCAAAAAATGGTTATAGCAAACCCCTATTTATTTTCAAATACCTATCCAATGTTACCCCACACTATAGGGTTACTCGAGAAAAAAAAATCACCCCCACTTTACGTCTATGGGAGATACCCTAAAAAAACATTTTAGTTTTTTTTATTTAACCACTTTGTCGGCGTGACTGATATATATATTCATGCCAAATTACAGCTTTCTAGTACTAACAGTCTCTGAGCTAAGCTGCGGACGGACAGACAGACAGACAGACATGGAGAAACTATAAGGGTTCCTAGTTGACTATGGAACCCTAATGTTCATATCCTCTCGCAACCAATTAGAACATTGAATTATAAACTACACACAAAAGAAAACATATTATTATAAAAGTCAACCGACGAACTGAGCTTCGTATTGGCTAAAATTATGTTCCGACGAACTAAGAATTCAAGACAGACAAGAGCATACTTACGCTAGGCTAACATAAACATAAAGATATAATCTGCTGCTGGGAATAAAGTTGCAACGTTCAGCGGAAACAAATATCAAACGTACACGCTCCGCCGTCAAAAGCCCTAAGGCTTTTATTTGTACTGCCGCTATTAACTTTGACGTTTATTACGCAGGTCTGACACACTTTTTGTGTCAACATGAAAAAGTTGATGAATTGGCAATCGATGAAAATTTTAAATGTGCTTGAATATTTTTATACCGGTAGGAATAGCGTTCCTTATTAACAGGAAAAATTACAGATTTTTTGGTTGCGTCATATAATTATAAAAAATAAAAACAATTTATTAAATCTGGGACAGCTTAATTCTGGCACGAATCTTAGTCCGTCGCATATTGAAAAAAAAAAACCAGATGTGACATTGATAAACTGAGATAAACACGCGATTAGGTTGAGTACAGTACCTTACATTAAAGCTTTAGCACCTCTCATTTCAGCGATATTATACTTGTCACTACTCTTCAATAATCATATCTACTTTTGGCAGATTTGATGAGTCCGCTCTAACAAAATCAGTGTTTCTATTCATATTTCATAGCTTTCAAATTCGAGTTAATCAGTATATCAGTTCCAAGTCGTCGTAGCAGCTATAAAGGTCAGGTCCAAGGTATAGTCGGGGTAAGAAAAGGTTCGTCACTTTTCGACTTTGACTCGTTGGCATAGAGTCGAAAAGTGACGAACCTTTTCTTACCCCGACTATACAAAGCAAGAGTTATCGTCGTAGCAGGCAATATCAAAGGTACGGAGTGGGTAAGCAGTCGAAAAATTAAAAGATATCCAGGGAAAATACCGAAAACTTGGAGAAAGAAGCGGGCGCAAAATCGCAAGCTAAGGTTATCTACGTTTGTTTATGACAAGCTGTAAATGTCACATCTGGTTTTTTTTTCAATATGCGACGGACTAAGGTTCGTGCCAGAATTAAATTGTTTTTATTTTTTATAATTATATGACGGAACCAAAAAATCTGCAATTTTTCCTGTTAATAAGGAACGTTATTCCTACCGGTATAAAAATATTCAAGCACATTTAAAATTTTCATCGATTGCCAATTGAACTTTAGATTCTTTAAAATAAAGAGGACAAAAAACAGTTATTTTAAATATATTTATATTATAATAGGTGCCAATAGTTGACATCTACGTCTACCTCACCCGATGGTAATTATAAATGTTCAGTTCAAGTAATAGCTTATTGTCTCTGCCCTTGAATACATATTATGTCATATAATATTTTAAAAATCAGATCTGTTTTGAGAAAAATAACCCGGCGGCGTAAAAATGTTTTCTTATTCAGATATATACCCCCAAAAGTGGTCCTCGTATTTAAAATTAATTTATTTACATTACACATCCGTCTTCAGGTCACTGATTTATATTGTGAATACAAAATATCCCTAGGCCCTAGGTTTTACGAACGTCTACCCTCTGACTTAAAAAGTGAATGTTCGGACGAAACATTTGGACGCCGACTTAAAAAACTGCTTATGGACAAATCATTGTACTCTGTAAAAGAGTATGATATTATCATTATTTAATTTTGACATCTGAATTTGTATGTATTTTTATTCTTTTTGTTTTTTTTTGTTATTATTTATTGATTATTTGGTCTTATGACATCTTCACATTATGTGAATTAATATTATTCATTTAATATTTTTATGTTGTAGTTTTTAAATTTCTTTGACATTCACACATTATGTGATTTAATATTTTATTGACATTTTTGTTTTATCTCACTTTTATTGTTTTTAATATTATTATCTTTGTGACATTTCAAATTAATATATTATCCATTTATGTTTTTCAAATTCTGTTGACGATCTTTTTGTGAATTCTTTATATTTGTGACATTTCGAATGCTGGATATAATTGTAATTTTCAATCAGTAATAAATGAATCTATCTAATCTATCTATCTATCAAATTAAATTCAATAAGAAGTTTTGAATTCGTTTAATTAGTATTGGAAATTCTGTGTAATTCTCTTTCCCACGGGAATTCTGGGAAAATAACTACCCTACGTCTATCACTTTCGGAAATGAGGCGAATCTAATGACACCTCACACTTTAAAATCCATCGAGCCATTTAGGCTACAGGGCGTGCGTATATACATAAATACATACGCTCGAAAAACAAAACCCTCCTTCGGCAGTCAGGTAAATATGATGCAATCTGACATAATAACAAATATTCTCGTTGCCTTAATGATAAAATGGTATTAAAAATGGTTCCTATGGGATGCATAAATGTGCGCTCAAGGGTAGGTAAAATATTTTTAGCGAACAATAATTTTATTACTACCAAAATCATGCTGGTCATGAAACGATGTAAGGCTGTATTTAATTGCGTAATTTTTTGGGCCAATTGTATATTTTGCATTTAAAGGGTTCCATTACGTAAGTGTGTATTGATAAGCTTTCGCTGTTTGTCTAATGTATTGTCACTGGACGTATAATATTTTTTTTTCGACATTTGTGGCTTAATTTACTATGGCTATGGGTATACTCTTGTATTCACGGAAAGTTTATTGCTGTAGGTGTTATTTATAACAATAAATAATAACAAAAAAAGCACAATTTAAAAATAGTATTTTATGCAACGGTTGTATAAGTGAGGTCTTAAAAGGCGAGTGACGTGAGTTGCGATACGAGCGAATGCGAGTATCGCAATGGAAGACGGCACGAGCCGTTAAGACCAAATTATACACCGTTGCATACAATATTTTTTCTACGACTCGACTCTACTGTACTGGACTGTACCCAACTGTACCCTTTTTTACCCTACTGTACCTGACTGTACCCTACTGTACCCTATTTTACCCTATTTTACCCTACTGTACCCGACTGTACCCTATTTTACCCTACTGTACCCGACTGTACCTTGCTGTACCCGACTGTACCCTACTGTACCCTATTTTACCCTACTGTACCCGACTGTACCCTATTTTACCCTACTGTACCCGACTGTACCCTACTGTACCCGACTGCACCCTACTGTACTCTATTTTACCCTACTGTACCCGACTGTACCCGACTGTACTCTATTTTACCCTACTGTACCCGACTGTACCCTACTGTATCCGACTGTACCCTACTGTATCCTATTTTACCCTACTGTACCCGACTGTAACCGACTGTACCCTACTGTACCTTATTTTACCCGACTGTACCCAACTGTACCCTATTTTACCCTACTGTATCCGACTGTACTCTACTTTACCCTACTGTACCCGACTGTACCCTACTGTACCCGACTGTACCCTACTGTATCCTATTTTACCCTACTGTACCCGACTGTAACCGACTGTACCCTACTGTACCCTATTTTACCCTACTGTACCCGACTGTACCCTATTTTACCCTACTGTACCCGACTGTACCCGACTGTACCCTACTGTACCCGACTGTACCCTACTGTACCATATTTTACCCTACTGTACCCGACTGTACCCAACTGTACCCTATTTTACCCTACTGTACCCGACTGTACTCCATTTTACCCTACTGTACCCGACTGTACCCTACTGTACCCGACTGTACCCTACTGTATCCTATTTTACCCTACTGTACCCGACTGTACCCGACTGTACCCTCTGTACCTTATTTTACCCTACTGTACCTAACTGTACCCTATTTTACCCTACTGTACCCGACTGTACCCTACTGTGCCCTATTTTACCCTACTGTACCCGACTGTACCCTACTGTACTCTATTTTACCCTACTGTAACAAATATATAAGAGCATAGATAATATGACTTCAGAAAGTCTATACTTAATCTTTTCGCCATAACAGCACTTGTGTCGTAATGTCGTTATTACGATACACCTAGCTGTCACATAATATTAAATGTAGGGTACACTCAACACTAAAGCCCAGTTTAGACCTGCTGAGTTGAGTAGAGTAGGGTACAGTCGGGTACAGTAGGGTAAAATAGGGTACAGTAGGGTACAGTCGGGTACAGTCGGGTACAGTCGGGTACAGTCAGGTACAGTAGGATAAAATAGGGTACAGTAGGGTACAGTCGGGTACAGTAGGGTAAAATAGGGTACAGTAGGGTACAGTCGGGTACAGTAGGGTAAAATAGGGTACAGTAGATTACAGTCGGGTACAGTAGGGTACTGTACCCTACTGTGTACCCGACTGTACCCCATTTTACCCTACTGTACCCGACTGTACCCTATTTTACCCTGCTGGACCCGACTGTACCCTACTGTACCCTATTTCACCCAACTGTACCCTACTGTACCCGACTGTACCCCATTTTACCCTACCGCACCCGACTGTACCCTACTGTGCCCTATTTTACCCTACTGTACTCGACTGTACCCTACTGTGCTCTATTTTACCCTACTGTACCCTATTTTACCCTACTGTACCCGACTGTACCCTACAGGTAGGGTACAGTACAGTACAGTAGAGTCGAGTCGTAGAAAAAATATTGTATGCAACGGTGTATAATTTGGTCTTAACGGCTCGTGCTGTCTTCCATTGCGATACTCGCATTCGCTCGTATCGCAACTCACGTCACTCGCCTTTTAAGACCTCACTTATACAACCGTTGCATAAAATACTATTACGTAACTCTTCGCCTGCGAATCCGTCTGGCACACTTTTCGGTTTCTTACTTACCCGAATTACTCGTTTTCATTTTGGCAATAAAATTTGATATGCAGTTGTTTGACGGTTACGACGAAGATTATAGAAGATGAATCCAAGAGAATCATTTTTGCTGATTTTGGTGAAACGATTCTAACCTACTCCACCAAATCATTTCATTATTGCTCTTGGCCATGGCAAGGATTTGTGATGGCAAGTTAGTCGACCCTCGTAGAGGGCGTGGTGAATATTCAAGTGTTTCAGTAAATATGCATGTCGTTCCTATGGCTGAGTTCTTGCTATCTTGAGAGCTCCCGTTATGTCTCTTAAGGTAACATTGCGATAGTTAGAATATTCGATTCACCATATTACTTTTCAATAAATCGAAAACGCTGGTAGAAATTTTGAGATAAGGCAGACGATGTCTTTATTATTAAGTCAACAATTTTGAAGAAAAACAATAAAATAAATGAAGTATTTAAAAAAAGTAGCTGTAATTCTTAACACGCGATAGATCTGCTGCTCAATATTCGATTTTCAAAAAAATAGTCACAAAAATATCTAGTTTTAAATTTATTAATTTATTCAGTATATCTACATCATATTATAATATACTACAATCCGAGCCATAAAAACTAGTTACATGTAGGTATATTATTCTGATTACATAATATCATTGATCATAAAGCGAGACGTCTGTTAAAATTACAAAAATATTAAGTTAAAACCAGAAAATAATACACATAAAGTAAATAAAGTTAGGATTTTTCAAATGTGAGTCAGATAAAATCGAAGAATTCAAATCATAAATTAAAACCACTATATATTTAAACAATTAAAGAACACATTAAAAATACCATCGACGTATACATCGATATTGAAATTTAAAAATCCAAATTATAATATTACAGTTCACACAATAATATAAAAAAAACATAAAAATATCAATAAAAGGCATGAAACCATAAAAAACGCAATGGCATTGATGTATAATTGAAATTATAAATATTTTACTACTATTTTTATTATTAACTATTTTTATTTTGAATATGGGCATGTCATATGATCCTATTTTACTCTAAATTGATTGAATATTGAGTTTTGCATTACTTTCAGTACGCCATAAACTAAAACGTAAACGTAACGCAACGTAACGTATCTAAACGTATTTTTCGTTGCAACTCCGCAACCACTCGTACTCGACAACTACGTCTGGATTACAAATTAAATATGATGAAGAGTTCATAAAAAACACCAGGATTTTATTTTATTTAAAGATTTTTTTTTACTGAAAATATTTTATTTTCAGAAAATTATATACTGCGTTTTTATCTGGCGCATTCCTTAAACTATTAATTGTTTTTCAAATGAATTCAAACGAGTTAACGATGTTTTAAGTATCACATCTATCACAATAACTCATAAAAAGGTCTTTTACGCCATTTTAAGTTACCTATGACGGATTTAATATACCTAACCTTTAAAAATTTGTTTAATACATATTATGTCAGTTCATAGAAATTATCATTTTCAGCATGTCACAACTTAAAATGTAAATTTCGTGAAGCGAAACATGCAGACACATACTCAACAATTGTCTAAGTATTTTTGATAACACGGTGTAAGTTCTCGGCTTGGGGATAAAAGTGAATAAAAATGTAAATGAAGCACGAGTAACGACGTTGAAAAGATGATATATTGAGATAAACTATGAAAGAAAAAAAAATCGCTTTCGATTTAGACCCTAATACAGTACTCAGAAGTATACGACCCTTATTATTGTAATCGTGTGTCGTTCTCGACGCAAAACCGATACCTTAAATGGCTTTAGCTAGCGGTTTTTGCAATATATTTAGGTTCGCTTGTCGTAAAATCAAAATAGCCTTTGAATTAGTGGCTTTCGTATACAATCTTGTATACAGTTTACTAAAAAAATTGAAATATTGAACAGTTTTGAATGATAATAAGTACAAGTGGCCATTAGACTCAAGATCTACTGTTTACTTACTAAATAGATTCAAAATGTGCGATCATAATAATTTCACAAATATGTTTAGGGAAAATCTCTTTGATCAATTATAACTGAAGATACACATTGCCGAACAAAATCCCCTTCAAATAATGTCCGAACTTTTTTATTTGTTTGCGTAACAAATAAAATCATCACCTACACAGAAATTTGAACCTAGTCTTTACTTCATTACAGTCGAATTTCGGTAGCGGCAAAACTTCACTTGACAGCTAAACTTGACAATTTCACGCAACGTTCTGAGAAAAAAGAAGGCCACTTTTATCAAAGTGGCGCTCTTTTGGCTCGGACATTTTCGGGCGCGTGACTGTGGATCTACAGTTATAATTGATCAAAGGAAAATCTATTGGAAGTAACGAAGACATTCTATAAGAACCTCTATAAGAGCAAAGTATAATCTCCTCACTTATCATCTAATGTACAAATTGGAAGACCCACTATCGCAAATGTAGGCTCTGAAGAAATCCCTGATGTAACCGTTGAGGAGGTGCAATTGGCGTTGATGCAAGTGAAGAACAGAAGATCGCCGGGCCTAGATAACATCATTCCCGAAATGCTGAAGTTGGGGTCAACTGACCTCTGGAGAGCTTAATAGTATATATATATACTATTAAGCTTAATAGCGTATAGCTCTTCTGTTCACAAACTGCATTTTCAGAGTACCTAGCGAATGGTATAACGTAGTGATCATATTGCTTCATAAGAAAGGGGATATACGAAAGTTGGATAATTACCGAAAATGAAAAATGAAAATATTTATTTTCGTTAACAATTGTGCATAAATAGTGTCAAGGTTGGGACTTCCTAGTAAGTATTGTAATACCTGTAGCAGGAAGTCCCGCAATAAATATTTTAATTTTCATTTTTTTCATTTTCATTTTTTTTTACCGTCCAATAAGTCTTCTCTCACACACAATTATTGTACAAACTGTTTACCAAAGTCATCATGAATAGGTTGAGTAAGAAACTCGATGAAAACCAACCTAGGGAGCAGGCTGGGTTCAGATCTGGATTTGGGACCAACGACCATCTGCAGACATTGAAAACTGTGATAGAGAAATGCCACGAGTACAATAAGCCGATTATCATCACCTTTGTCGACTATGAAAAGGCCTTTGATTCGGTCGAGGCGTGGGCAGTGGAGAGGGCACTGGCGGACTGCAGAGAAGACGAAAGATACATACGGCTTATTAAACATCTTCAGCAGTATGCGACTTCCTCTGTGTATGTCTTCATAAACTAACAAAGCCGTTTAAACTAGAGAGGGGTGTACGACAAGGGGACACCATATCGCCAAAACTGTTCAACGCCGCTCTTGAGAACATCTTCAGGGGACTAGACTGGATCAGTAGGGGCTTGGTAGTCGATGGAGAGAGATTAAATCACCTAAGGTTCGCGGATGACATCGCACTGATTTCGGACAGCGTCGGCGACATAGTGGTCATGATTGACGAGCTACAACGAGAATCGTTAAAAATTGGTCTGAAGATGAACGTCACCAAAACAAAAGTCCAACAACATACCACCGGGAGCCGGAGACTGTCCGTTGCCTTTCAAGGTCGTCAGCAGCTACGTGTGTTTCGGGCACAGGATTACGCTTGGTTCTGAGGACCAAGTGGCTGAGGTCGAACATCGGATCGCGCGGGCGTGGGCGGCCTTCGGTGCAAATAAGTCAGGCCTTCAGTCAAAGAAGATTCACCAGCACCTTAAAACCAAAATCTTCAACCAGTGTATCTTGCCCGTCTTCACTTGTGGAATGGAAACCACCACACTGACAGAAAAGTCTGCAGAGAAACTCCGTGTTGCACAGAGAGCAATGGAGAGGTCAATCAAATGCTCGGGATAACTGTCATGCATCGAAAAAGGAATGCGTGGATCAGATGAGTCACAAAAGTTCGAGACGTGGTGGAAGAGATCGAGAGGAATAAGTGGAGATGGGCAGAGCACATTGGCAGGATGAATCACGATCGTTCGGCGAGGCGAACACTCGAGTGGAGACCTCGTGAAAACACTCGCAGTAGAAGAAGACCACCAATGAGGTGGAAGGACGATATCTGCCGACAAGCGGGTGGAGGATGGATGCATAATAATATGGCTGTCGATTGCCAGGCAGATGCATTAGAATATTGAGAGCTCAATGGTATCGTCATCTACATCTCGTAGAAATGTCTAATCCAAATACTTCTGTGAAGTAAAAACAGCAATTTATACATGCAGCGTATTATCCAACCATTTTCCGCAATCTTTGCATAGATGACCCATTTTGAATAAAATTTTCATCCAAAAGTTAAGCTACCGCATCTTATGAGACATTAACGATCAAAGTTAGTGGCGTTTTTTGCTGACTAAATATTCATTACGGTCCTAGCTTCGTTATAAATCATTGAAGCGAGATGTAATGCTTTCACAGTTCGCTTGTTTTCCTGTCATATATTGAGGAAATAATGCATATTAAACAATATAGTCGAATCGTGACCCTCCTGGGGAACGTTTTTACAATAAACATCGTAATGACATCCCAATGTTTGACACGGTAACATCATGACATAATACTGTGATAACGTCCTTCGTTGGATCACAATTGGGCTGTGCTAAGAATAGTTTAACTGGTAGTAAGAGAAATACTTCAATATACCTAGAGAAAGGCGAACTTTATTAAGGAAGCAGGCGTCTTCTACAGCCAATAAGCTTGGAATAGTGAAATATTACAAGTACTTCGGTACTGTAGCCTTGGCTGCCTTATTGCAAACTTTAATAAGCGATTTCTTTCAGTCTTAGCGTACTTATGGTATAAATTTTTCGATATTGAGATTTTTATTTCCACATTGGTTAGGAAAATTTAGATACCAACTCAAAAATTTTGCGAGGAACTATTAAGTAGTATTTATTGAAGTCCATGTGTGCAACTTATGGAATCTTAAATATTTTATTATTATTTTTATTAGAGCGTCAACCGTTGAACAAGGAAAATTAAAGCTTTGAGAATGAATTCGCATAGAGATTAAAATGTGCTAGTGTCTTAGTATGGTTATAGTGTTTATCAAATGTGGAGATTCAAGATTCGTTTATTTGGCCAAGTGACATCAGTCACATTTAGCAAGCTATTATTATACTCTTAATCTAACAACATTAATAGGGTGTTTCATTTTTCAAAATTTTTGATTTTTCGTTGACTTTGCTCGAATTCTTGTTTCCACTCATATGTAAAGTTCATACGCCAAAAATCAGTAAAATCGGTTATCATCTAAAGGTTGCACAGTTTGATGACTTTTATGTCAAGTAATTGATATCGGTGTATTAGAGGATAGCAAAATTTTCAAGTTTTTTATCTGAAGTGGAAGGTTATAAGTGATTTAAGTGTGTCGTTTAAAAGATTGAAGCATATTTTAACGTAAATAATAAGTTTCCTTGTGATATTTTGTTAGGAGCTGGACTTCCTTCCAAGGAACAAGTGCTGTTGGTTTATTTTACACCATCACAAAGAAAAAAAAACTCTTTCGGACGCCACTAAGTAGACAAGTATTAAACTGCAAGAAGTGTGGAAGAAGGCTAATATACATGTCAAGACAGTAACCGTTTGAACTAACGTTTAATAACTTTATAAGGAACACTTACCATAGTTTGTTAACGTTTTCCTTAGAAATTATCCGAAAGCGTAAGAGACAAGACAAAGTGGATGCTTATAAAATGTAGCATTAAAATCGATTAAAGAAATCAACATGACTGTGACCTTGGACTAAGAATGATCTTAATTAAGTAGTCATCAAGTCATGAAGACGATGAAAATAATTCTATTTTCTGTACCACCAGCAAAAATGACACGTCCTATTTATAAGTAAACTAAAATCTCTCGATTGGACACTCATAGCTGCATAGGACCGCGAACAACTCTCCATTTGGCAAGCTAGTACTTCGGTTATTACAGTTGTTAAAAGCCTTGGTCACGATGTCTCAGATGTTTCTATATCGCCGTCTACTATTCATCGAACTCGGGTGACCAAAAGAAGCAAAATGGCTCAAAAATTTTAAGCATCATTAACCTTTACTCTAACATTGAAACTGTAAATTGTTGCCATCAATCGCATCCTGTAAGATTCTAGAAGACAGAGTAACTAATCTTTATTTAATGATTCGATCAGAGACGAATAGCAGAAACAAGCATGCAACAGAAAATGCGTGGTCAAGCGAACCAAAAATGAGGTTGTAACTTGTGTGTAGTCTAAGTAGTAAATTATTTATTGAGTAGTTAATGTTCTATTTTATACTTAATTTAATTTTATTTCACTTAAAAACGATGTGTTGCTACCATATTGTGCTATCTTTAAATAAAAGTAATTACTTCTTTTTTTCGATTCTTATTTAGAGCTGTTCATTCTGTGCAACCTCTAAACATGGTCCAATCCACTTGAAATTTGGAAAATATTCTATTAACATAAACTAGAACCGGAAACTGAGCAAAGTCAAAAAAAATATCACAAAAATTTTTTTCACCTACAAAAGTGAAACACCCTAAACATTAATATGCAACATTATATTCATTTATGTATATGGAAGTAGTTCCAGGCAAGGTAGGTTTTGCATAAAAAATAGTGCTTGTGTCGCACAGATTTAGTTTTTCCTAATTAAGTTCACATTTATAATCTTTCTTATTTTAATATTTAATTTTACGGTTTTTACCGTTTACAATTATTTATTTTTTGAGACAATTCAATACCTAGAGCACATTGAAAAAAAAACAGAAAAGTAAATACTGGAGTCCAGAATTGAACCTGGGTCTTCGTCAATTTGGAACGCTGTGCTAGAACCCCTACACCACTCCAAGCTTCAAGCTGAAGCTTCAAGTTTCGGAGTTTGTGCAGGGTTGTTTTTAACGTGTTCTAGTTACAAAATTAATTAAAAAACGAACTAGCTCTTCTTTCTTGAAATAAACTTTCTTTTTACAAGCGTATTTAATTTGTAATATAATTGGTATGCATTAAGTATGCACGTAAGTTGTCTTTTAATCTTGCAAGTCGAACGTTTGCACTAATTGGTTGACTTAAAATTTGGTATGTTTATGGTGATAGAACGACTATACAAAGAACAGTCCATAAAAAATACAGTCAGCAATATAAATTAACATAAATTTATTTAACAGTAGTAGAAAACGAAATGGTTAAACCACTAAAACCAAGTACGTATCCGATGAAGCAGAAAATTCACAATCCTGTCACGTTCCGGTTAGGCTGCGGTTTTGTATCAAATCCAGTTAAATTTTCTCTTTTCCTTTGTTTAGTGTGTATATCAGATTGAAAACTGATGGTTAATTAAGCTGTCGCAGGGACATGCATGTTGTCACGCGCAGGAGGCTCGAATACCGTACGTACGACGTAGTCGACTAAGCACTCGTGAAGCTAATTTTGCCGTTGACTTGCTTATTGTGTTTAATGTCGTGAACATGTTAATCCGGATAACAACGTTACACCGCTGCAAACGTACCTCTTATTTACTAAAATTCTGAAGTTTGTAAAATATTCACACTTCAATACCTATGAGCCTATGACCTTAATACACCAGGTTAAAGTTTGTTTACTGGCCACTACATGCATCGTTTGTGCTCAAATTAAAAAAAAGTTACAAAAAGAGGACTTAGACAATTTTAAGCGTAATGACTTCTTTTACTTCTATCTTTGTCATAATTCCAAAGAAAAAAAAGCTCTAGGTGTAACTCAATGACTGTATAATTTAATTTGATTTTTTTTTACTGCCTAACGCCTTTTTAATTATTAATTTTAATAACTTTGTTCATATGATTTGAAACCATAATTATTACTTTAGTCTTTCTACAACCAAGTACTCAGCATTACAGTGAAGAATAAAGTCTGAGGCAAAAGCGCTGTTATCTCTTAGTGGTGTTTTGGGAGATATTTCTGCAATCCGAGTCGCATTTGCTTCTGGATAGTGTTTCATATTTCTATCTCTACAACGACGTCTACAATCCATTTGTCTAAGTGGTTTCATTTTGACCTACATTTTAAGTGTTGAATATGACTGTAATGTTTATTTTTTTATTTATAAACTGACAATCATGTACTTGTTTTAACTTGTTGTACCTACTTGTTTTGTTGTTGTTATGAGTAATTGAATTGAAGTTGAACTTTTGTTTTATATTACTTTTAATTTCACAAATCAAATTCAATTATTTGTGTCAGTTTTAATCACAGTAGCGGCTTTTGATGTGCTTTTAATTGGTGGCAATCTGTGTGTTTTAGTCTTATAGTACTATCCTGTATTTACGGTAAAACGGAAATATTAATACTTTTAGCGTAATCAAATAGGGCAGTGCTGTAGGTGTCTACTGCAGGCTGTATTCAAAGATAAATAAATATAGATTAATATAAATGTGCTATAAATTTAACGGCTGAATATTATTTAATGCCTCTAAAACGGCCATTAAATAATTAACACAAGTTTGATTAGATGAACGTGAACCTGAAGAAGACATTGTTAAGTCTTATTGCTTTACTAGAAGAGGGGTGGCATTAAAGAGACACGTATTGAAAGGGACACGTATTCAAATAAAAGCCCATTTATGAAAGGGAAAATGCACATTTTTTTTAAATTCAATAATAAACAACTAAGAATTGTTGAATAGCTATTATTGTATTTCATTTCAATAGTTTAAGTTTAGTAATAAATGCTTCCTATAAAGGAAACTTTCTATATTTGAATCGTTTCTTTCAATGTGTCCCTTTTTATGCTACCCCTCGCCTACAAACAAAAACGTAAAATATGGCAAAACTTCAGGAGATATAAGACACCAGTATTGAAGTACTCGTACATTGAACACAAAGAGTCTTGTCTCGCGAGACACAACTAATCCGGTAAACAGGTAGCTGATCACGGACAATACTGAAAACTATTCTCACGGAGGCTTGGCAGAGTGCCAGGGTGCAGTGGCGCTCAAACACTTACCGTCAAACGGTGAAACATTCATTTTAATCCGATAAAGGCAGTCCGAGTATTAATTGTATCTAAAAGATAACTGAGTTATGGATGTCTAAATGATTTGAACACTGAGCTATCAAACAAAATAGAATAAGTTGCTGTCGAGATATTTCAAAGTTGATATTTTAATATGATTATTATGATAATTAAACTGTATTAGAAAAATTCATGCTATTTATTTAATTAAAAGAATTACAGACAGTTGTGGAACTATTACATAAAAAGTCTCTTTATGTCTGCCGTTATAAGAATGTTGAACTGTGATAGTAGCAATAGCTTAACAGTCACAATCCGGTAAGTCACTTGAAACCGCTGATGTCATAAAATTTTACAGCAACAGTGTCGCTCATGATAAAATGCCAGGCACTCGTAAAATTGACAGCTCTGTCGTACGTTCAATATGATTCCGAACAAAAATCTAGACTCACAAAATCAGTCAATAAAAATCTGGACAAATTTAATGACAAGACTCGGACTTGCTGAGATATAAACGATGAAGTTACTCTACATTTCGATAAAGAGATTTCCATCAAAATTGATTTACTACATTGGAAACTACGACGTCAAGTTTCAACTGGGCAATTTGAATTGCCACAAGGGATTAGTGAACGAATGAGAGAAAATCGGATTATAAAAAATTGGATTACGGCCCGCAATTGGGTTAGTTCCGTTCTTGGGAACTGCTAATAGAATTTTCAATTTCAGTTAAAAAGAAAATCTTAATAAGCATTTGGTTTCGGTTGTTTTATTTTATTTTAGCTTTTAAAGCACCATGCACTCAATCACTAAAATATATTTTTAGAAATTTTCTGCTTTTATTCCACTGTTTATGGTTAACACTTCTTATGTCTGTTGTGAGTTTCTGCACACAACCTATTTATACTTATTTTACTATCATATCTTTATTAAATTTCAATGTGTATTTAAATTCTGTTTTAGGCCTGTACAGTTACTCGGGATCACACATCACAGGTAAAAATATTTAAAATTTATTACCCATGCGAATCGTGTACTCATGCTGAACGAATTCGAATGCTGTGTTTCATGTTACATTTAGAGCATCTTTATTGGGTCGTTCCTTTTATAGTCAAAGGTTATGTTTGGCTTTAAGTATTTTTTGTTTACGTGTTATTTTGTGGCGAGACTGTGTTTTAAGAATTGTTTATCATTCCTTGAATTCCGCTTGTCATCATGACCTAAAAAGGTTCATTGTGGATGCCTCGCCGGCTTGCTCTAGAGCAAGACCTTTGTTCTTAATGAACCGTCTTGATCCGGTCGGGTTTCAGAAATTCCTAGTTTGTATTGCCTGTATCGAGTTTTACTGGAATATTATTTGCCTAATTTTAATATTTAAATATCACTGACTATTTGTTAATTACAAGACTATTTAAATACTTGGCTTATATTTATTTTAATATTTATGTGTATAATTGTATTCAATAAAATTGGGGTAACAATCACAGCAAGTTGGCGATTCATTAAACAAGTCCGATGACCTACTTTCTGCATTATCTTTTATGCCAGTGTCAATTTATCTTCATTGCACGACATAATATGTTTATGGTTACTTTAAAACCTTTTCATACAAAGTATAAAGGTATCGAATAACAACTTCCATATTACACCTTTAAATAGACGTTATTTTCTTAATACTTCCAAAAATACGAGAAAATGTATCCAATACAGAAAATAAGTAGCGCTCTATGTAATAAATATTTATGGAAAAAATAGCTTTTCACGAGTCAACGTTACGCGTTCATATCATGATAGTATTTGCCGTGTAGCTCCTTATCTGTTTTTTTCCGAGGCATGTAAATGTATTTATGGCTTATTACGTTATTAACATAGATTTTCGAGTTTATTGTTTACATGGAAGCAAGCAAGTTAGTAAATGTTATTTTAAAATTCCGTTCTAATTTTTACACACATTTAATAATGAAATGTTATGAACTTTTAATGAGTGAAATGTTACGAACATCCGCAATTTTTACTCATGATTAATAGCACAATCGAAACTTGATCACGACGTAAATATTGTTGAAACTACGTTTTGGCCACGTTGCAGTGGCCGTGGTCACGAGAAGACTAAAGGGTATGGTATCGCGTTCGTTTTGCCATGCATGTTTTTTACTTCTTGTTTCTAGCTGAGGTAGTTATAGCAATATTTAAGTCATACGAGTAATAAAACCACAGATGTGATGATGATAACAATGAGTATGATGAGACGATTGTATAAAAAGCGACCTATTACCTCGTCAATATATTCACATAACTGATACATCTAAGTAGAGATTCACTTACTTTTGTATTTCTCATAATGTGCCAAATTACCATCTGATGCTAATTATTTTCTGTGTAATAAATTAAAATTTAACACGACTACATGTGTATAAAATAAGTAAAAATCATTTGAAATTCAAAGGTTTTATTTAATAACATTCAGTTGCACCAAAACCTAGAAATTAATAATTATTTAAAACACATCAACAAACAACAAATAAAAATTAAAATATTGTTACCTCTTGATTATTATTTTCTAGCTTTTGAAACAGCTGATTGATTTAAATAAAACCATTTAAATGTTAAATATTTACACATTTTATAATTATAATGTTTATATCTGTTTTAATTTTTTAAGTTATTCTAAAGCTTAAATTACAAAAAAACGAAACGAGGAAGAAAGTGTTATAATGGAAACAGACAAAACGAATGGTTAAAGAATTGAATAAAAAAAAGCTACGTCAAAAAAATCACGACTGAATACTACTCGTAGAGTGAAAGAGCCTTAGAGATTACTTACATTACATGTCATGTGCTCTTGAAGGAAAACTAATGTAGCCTTAATAATGTCTAAATCTTCTCTTTGTAAGGTTTCACAGGTGTCGCCGCGACCCAGATAAGCTGAAAAAAATAACGATATTTTCTTATAATATTTTCAAAGTATCAGTATAAAACTAATCGTAAAGTGCGACGTGCTGACTGCTTTGCTATTAAGTAAAAGATCATGGGTTGGGCAAGTAAAAATGTTGCAATTCACGAAATATTGGCTTCCAATGTTGTCAGTTGTGTAAAACAATGTTTATGTTACCTGGCAACACTATTACTCGAGACGACGTCAGTCATGACATCTGTATTGTTTTAATTAGGTTAGAACATGGGTTAGAATTTTCGAACTGTTTTTTCGATGTCAGATTTATTTTATTTCTGGTTAGACGAAAACAAAAATCACCCATTGTAGTTTTCGGATAAAAATGTTAAAATATCCGGGCTTTAATCAGTTATAATATAACAAAAACTACAATAGTTGATTTTTGTTTTCATCTGATTGAACCCAAAACTGAAATTTATCTTCACATTTCGTAAAATTAGTTGAAAGTTCACAAACTGTAAAAATTAAAATGGTATCTTCATTCGTAATTCGATTCCATGTTTTCTTTGTGTCTGCATCCGAGCTTTTTAAAATTCGTCTAGACAACTTTGAAACTTTTGTGCCGGTTTTCCGAAGCTATATTCATTCATATCAACAACAAAGCTGTGGGAATCTAATGCAGAGGGTTGTGGATTCGAGCCCGGGCTCGTAACTCTGAGTTTTCGGAAATAATATGCGAAATTACATTTGAAATTTACCATGAGCTTTACGGTGAAGGAAAACTGCTCACACCTGCAAAGAAATTCAATAGTGTGTGTGAAGTTCCCAATCCGCACTGAACTACGGCCCAAGTACTCTTATTCTGAGAGGAGGCCTGTGCACTGTAGTGAAGAAAATACATTATTTAGGGATTTTTGTCTTTGCTTCCCTAGAGCAACGTAACAATACGCCCTCCGGCCAGAAGTCAGAGCGCAAAAACATCCGTGCTTGGCAGGCACTTGGAGTCTAAAAGTGTAAAAATTACAATGTCATATTTAAATACAATCCACAAAGAAAATAGCATTTAAAATGAAGCTAAACCAGTCGTGTGCTAAATCAGTCTTGTTTGAATCTGAAACAAACCTACAAACTTTCACATTTTTATTAATTCAGGGTAAACTGCCTGGTCATTATTTTACGAATCGAAATATTATAATTTTTTTTTATTTACTTAACTCAAAAAATAATTCTGCAATATCGGATAAAAAATATCACACTCTGATTTGCACAGGTTTTTTTGGGCAAACATGCTCTCCGAAATTTCACTTCCATGCGATACAGTGAAATTGCGAAAACATTTTGTACGCGCTTTA
>OX387360.1:9412500-9525000 GCA_947563465.1 Archips xylosteana
AAATCGGCTAAGTGAGATAATGGACTCGCATAATAAAGTATTCTGCGGAGTGTGATACGGCACAGCATCGATAAACACGTTTCTTGCATAAAAACTCCCTTTAATTGTTAACTTTATTTTATTTTAATACTTGTTGATTTAAAGCCCATAATTAATACACTGTACCTACTATTTAGGTTAAAAATATCCCAAGCCTTGTGAGAGATGGGCAGGTGAATAATAGACGGACAGACTGACAATAAATTCTTATGGATAGGATTCCGTTGGGCGCCTTTTAATTACGGGAGCTTAAGAAGCGAGCTTTCTTAATTTTATATACATTATACCCAAAAAGAAAATTAGTGTTCAACATCCAGTATATTTTAGCCAGTAGCTCGGTAAGTTCAACTGAATACCTAATAAAAAGTTTTTCCATGATATTTAATTGAGTTATACTAATATTTCAGTACATTTATTTAATCGATGTTCAAAGTGTAACGCGTCATGTTACCTTTACCGAAAATTTCAGCTGAAGAATCTTTGCACTTCCTCAATCGCTAGATAAAATATTTCGGATTCTTTTTGTAATGCAGTATGTTTATAATCTTACATGTTTTTTATTCAAGCGTTAAATTTAAAACGAAAAAACGTCACTACTTCAGACTAGGTAGAACTTAGGGTCTCCTTCCCGAAACGCTATCTTCGTCTTTCAGACTAAAAATCTATTTCTTACTCATTTAAACACACCCCAATTCCGTTTGGATAAGTGGAACGAGTGATGGTTGACCGATTAATTATTCGTTCACTAGCGAAGCGCCGACGATCGTCGTCTGCGGCACGCGACCGACATCGATTGCCGATAGTGTTACGTAACTGAGTTAGAGTTCTCGCGAGAATCTTGAAATAGTCGGGAGAATCGCACTCCACGACGTCCGGATTTATGAGAATTTCTTAACTACCCACACTGCGTTGGCGGCATCCATTTGCAATCAAACTTGATGAGGCTACGGCGATTTTATCTTACCGGGTAAGTAAGCATGATTTTATTAGTTAAAACGACGAGGAGAAATATAAAGCAGACAGACTGAAGTGAAGGTAGTAGACTCTGTCTGTCTTCATAAAATAAAAATTTCATCTGTGGCGGAATGAATTTGAAGTCTTAAAATTTTATGATTTGTTTTATAGGTATTTCAACCATTCTAATAGGCTATCTTTAGAAATACTTGGATATGAAATATTGGCACTGAAGTAAGGACTTAGATTATAATAAAACTTTAATAAAGTATGAGAGAAAAATTATAATAAAACTAGCTTTTGCCCGCGGCTTCGCTCGCGTGTACCATGAAAATTCCAAAGAACCAAGATATCAAGCAAGCAAACAAGCATGCAAGCATGCAAGCAAGATGCAAGCAAGCATGCATGCACGCTTGCTTGCTTGCGTGACAATGGGACCATCTCAGAAGTATACATATTATTTTCTTTCGAATAAAAAAAGAATTTTTAAAATCGGTCCACAATTGACCGAGAAATCGGTGAACATACCTACATGAAAAAATACTTAAAGTGAATACATAACCACCTCCTTTTTTTGAAGTCGGTTAAAGAGCGCTTTGCGCCTACTTACAGTATAAACTTATGAATTTTGAAATTTTAGCTTACAACCAGTAAAACGCTAAATCCCGTTTTTTCCCGTTCCCGTAAGAATTTCGGGAAATGCTTTATTAATGCTCCCCTACACTTCCCAAGGAACCCACTTGCCGAATTTCAGCTTTCTACGACCAGTAAAACGAAAAATCCCGTTTTTTCCTGTTCCCGTACGAATTTTGGAAAGTTTTCTCTAAATGCTCCTCTACACTCCCCAAGCAACCTACATGCCGAATTTCAGCTTTCTACGACCAGTAAAACGAAAAATCCCGTTTTTTCCCGTTCCCGTGGGAATTTTGGAAATTTCTCTCTCAATGCTCCTCTACACTCCCCAAGCAACCTCATGCCAAATTTCAGCTTTCACGACCAGTAAAACGAAAAATCCCGTTTTTTCCCGTTCCCGTGGGAATTTTGGAAAGTTCTTTCTCAATGCTCCTCTACACTCCCCAAGCAACCTACATGCCGAATTTCAGCTTACTACGACCAGTAAAACGAAAAATCCCGTTTTTCCCGTTCCCATGGGAATTTTGGAAAGTCCTCTCTTAATGCTCTTCTACACTCCCCAAGCAACCTACATGCCGAATTTCAGCTTTCACGACCAGTAAAACGAAAAATCCCGTTTTTTCCCGTTCCCGTGGGAATTTTGGAAAGTTCTTTCTCAATGCTCCTCTACACTCCCCAAGCAACCTACATGCCGAATTTCAGCTTTCTACGACCAGTAAAACGAAAAATCCCGTTTTTCCCGTTCCCGTGGGAATTTTGGAAAGTTTTCTCTCAATGCTCCTCTACACTCCCCAAGCAACCTACATGCCGAATTTCAGCTTTCTACGACCAGTAAAACGAAAAATCCCGTTTTTTCCCGTTCCCGTGGGAATTTTGGAAAGTTCTCTCTCAATGCTCCTCTACACTTCCCAAGCAACCTTATGCCAAATTTCAGCTTTCACGACCAGTAAAACGAAAAATCCCGTTTTTTCCCGTTCCCGTGGGAATTTTGGAAAGTCCTCTCTCAGTGCTCCTCTACACTCCCCAAGCAACCTATATGCCGAATTTCAACTTTCTACGACCAGTAAAACGATAAATCCCGTTTTTTCTTTATCCCGTGGGAATATCTGAAAATCCTTAAAACTGTTTTTCACTATTATAATTACCTACTTCTATGCCAAATTTGAAGAGTCTAGTAATTATAGTTCATTGGATTCCGTTGAACTGAATATATAAATCCGGTTTTTTTCTTATCCCGTGGGAATTTTGAAAAATCCTGAAATTAATATTTTAACTAATGTAATACCTATTTGTGTATCAAATTTGAAGAGTCTAGTTATTATAGTTACTGAGATAGGGTCACTCGGAATCGAATATATAAATCCCGTTTTATCCCGTTCCCGTGGGAATTTTGGAAAGTCCTCTCTCAATGCTCCTCTACACTCCCCAAGCAACCTCATGCCGAATTACAGCTTTCTACGACCAGTAAAACGAAAAATCCCGTTTTTTCCTTATCCCGTGGGAATTTCCGAAAATCCTTGAAACAGTTTTTTACCATTATAATTACCTACTTCTGTGCCAAATTTGAAGAGTCTAATAATTACAGTTCATAGGATTCCGTTGAACTGAATATATAAATCCCGTTTTTTCCTTATCCCGTAGGAATTTTGAAAAATCCTGAAATTGATGTTTTAACTAATGTAATACCTACTTGTGTATCAAATTTGAAGAGTCTAGTTATTATAGTTACAGAGATACGGTCACTCGGAATCGAATATATAAATCCCGTTTTTTCCCGTTCCCGTGGGAATTCCCGAAAATCCTTCCTTAGTGGATGCCTACATTGTTTAAGGAATCTATGTGCAAAATTTCAAGTCTCTAGGTCCAGTGGTTTGGGCTGTGCGTTGATATATCAACAGTCAGTCAGTCAGTCAGTTTAGAATTTTATATATATAGATTACATAAAATTGTATATGGAGCTCCCAAAATTTCGTAATGCCGATACGTTGTGTGAGGAAGCCACCAGCATTTCGGTCCCTAGTGCTGTCCGTAAGTCGTTTTGAAAATTATTTGTGCAAAATGTGGGTGTAGAGAGGAACTGGAGATTTAAGGTCTCAACCCCGAATGATACAAGATTGTGTTTGGAGCAGAGACCTCTGTATTTGTTTATTATTTCTTTAATTGCATCTGCTACCGCACCCAGCTCGATGAGGTTCTGCGCATGTGGGACAAAAATAGTGTGTCTACGCAGGTGACAAGACAACCCACATTGTTCTTTAAAGTTTCTTAAAGGATTTGTTCACATGAAATGTTTGGCCATTCATATCAAAAATTGAAATTTAATGCTATTATATAAAAATTAAAGTCCTGCCTGAGACCGGAATTTTCACGCGTAACCAGTACTAAAGCTATACCAGTTAATGATCAATGAAGCAATATGATTTGTGTGTTTGAATGTATATTGGGTGGTAAACGTTGAACATTCTAGGTAAATCGATTGATAAACCGGCCAAGTGCGAGACGGACCCGCTTAGGTTTCTGTACAAATTTGTAGTCGAGTATGTCAAAATAAAAGCTATATACGGGCCGTAAACATAAAAATTCAGTACTGGAGAGCCGTGTTTCTAAGCAAAATGCACACCGTGTATGGTAGTGGTGTGTAAAAAATAGGGCCCGCAATTAGTTTGTAATATTTTTTTTTGTGGCGGGCTTAGAAATACATTATTATGTATTAATTTCACCTGTTTATCTATTAAGGTTCATGAAATACAGCCGTGTGTCATATAGATAGATAGACGCGACAGGCGAATAGTGTAGCGACATTAATTGGTTTCCGTTATTAGTATAGTCAGTTAAAATCCGCTATTTTAGTGTTTCGTCCTTTTGGACACGGAACACTAATATCTTTCACAGACAGAGAGCCGCACTATCCCTGATTAAATGAAACTAAAACGTTTTATCCCGGTAAAGTGCAAAGTTCCTACGGGACACAAGCGAAGTTGTGGGCAACGGCTAATAAAATTACTAATACAAATAATTTTGGTTCCGTCTAAAATAGTGAGAAAACGTAACCGTTTAAACTTGTTGTTTTGTTTTAAGGACTTTGCGTATTTTATTATTATTATTTGTAACAAATTACTCTCTTTTAACCGACATCAAAACCATGACCATGTTCTGCTGTATGTTTTACCTATACAGGGTTATTGGTAATTCGACCTATTCCCGTGAAGGGGTTATGGGGGAGGTCATTTGCAATCATTTTTGTCCCATAATGCCCTATGCAAAAATGAACCATTTCTGAGATAATTGAAATTTAAGTTTTTTGCAAAAAAAGTCGGAAACGCATCTTCAAAAATTTATTTAAAAAAAAGTTGGCCCTTTAAGTAAACTTTTTTTATTTTTTTTATGTACAAGATAAAATAGCTGTTTTTATGCAATATTAAAAGTATAATTATCTGTACACGTTTAAGAACGCAAGACCAAATAGTAAAAAAAATATGATTTTTTTATAAGGTTGTTCAAAATGAATGGCACAATAACAGAAAATTTTACTACTACATTTGGCGTGCAGATTGTACGGAAAACATGCACTTATTTCTATCTTTCTATCAAGCTACTAAAACTATCATTTTTGTAAATGGTTGCCAGAAAAAAATAATCACAAAGGACGTAGGAAGAAAATCACGACCGAACATTTCTCAAAATCAACTCATCAATGAAAAATTTATTAAAAAAAAAGTTGGCCATTTATGTCATTTTTTTTTATTTGGTTGTGTACAATCTGCACGCCAAATGTAGTAATAAAATTTTCTGTTATTGTGCCATTCATTTTGAACAACCTTATAAAAAAATCATATTTTTTTTACTTTTTGGTCCTGCGTTCTTAAACGTGTACAGATAATTATACTTTTAATATTGCATAAAAACAGCTATTTTATCTTGTACATAAAAAAATAAAAAAAGTTTACTTAAATGGCCAAATTTTTTTAAATAAATTTTTGAAGATGCGTTTCCGACTTTTTTTTCAAAAAACTTAAATTTCAATTATCTCAGAAATGGTTCATTTTTGCATAAGGCATTATGGGACAAAAATGATTGCAAATGACCTCCCCCATAACCCCTTAACGGGAATATGTCGAATTACCAATAACCCTGTATATTATCTATTGGGCTTGGCACTGAATTATAACTGATCGTCAGTAAAAGCCATATACAGAAACATAATATTTAGATTTATTTATGTAGTAGGTATATAGCGCATTAAATTATTTTTTAGTAAATCTATATACTTAAGTTATTTCCGCTTCTTTAGTCATTTCCGTTGCTTTTTTGGAGCCTGTTCATTAAATTAACCACAGTGTAATTAGTCGATGCAATTATGTGAATGAACAACACTCGTTGTTTCCCATGTCGTTCGACGATCCGTTAACATAATGACAACCATTAAATTATCTCAACGAGAGGCTTAACAAGAAGGTTAAGTAAAGGCCATTAAATGAGTCATTACACGTCTTAGAAAGATAGGGTAATTCTGCGTCTTAAAAACGTTATAAAATGGTTCTCTAGTAGTTTTAGAGCTAACCCTCTGTCGATTTGGATCATGAAGCACTTATTACGTGATGTGGCAGCGCGCGCTTTCCCATATACAAAAAAGTATCAGGCTGTGGCCACATTAGTTGTTCGTCATAATCATTCCAGACTATAGAAATCCTACTGCAGGGCACAGCCCTCCTTTCATGAATGAGAAGGCGTGGACCGTAGTTTCCACGCGGGCGAAGTATGGATTGGATTGGGAGCTTAACAAACTTGAATTCCTCGCAGGCGTGTGCTAGTTTCCTTACGATGTTTTACTTCACCGTAAAGTTCATGGTAAATTCCAAATGTAAAACAAACAAATTAATTATGTATAAACTCATAAGCACGAGCCCGGGCTTGAACCCATGACCCTCTTGCTTGAGAGGCCGTAGGTCGAACCACTAGACTACCACTGTTCAATTGGTCGTTGCTATTGTTGTGCGCTTGTTCTGCAATTGTTTGACAGTTTTGTTTTGGTTCGAATTTGTAGGTAAAGTCGTACCATTTGACCGTGTAGAATTACCGCAGTACGTATTTGCAGCAAGTATCATAATAATGGTTTTCATAGCTTGCAATCTCTGTGATATTTTTGGTAAAGAATATACTCGTACCTATACTTAATTTGTACTATTGAAGGCCAGCGACGGACTAGTGATTATCTTGAGGTTGCTATTTCTCATAGGTAACAGTGATCACATATAATCAGGTGACTCGCTTGCTTGTTAAATTTCCTCTAACAATAAAAAAAAGATTTTACAGTGACATAAAAGCAGCCGTGTACACCCCGTCCCCCACGAAAAGTAGCAGAACAAGGGTGGTACAAATTAAAGCTAAAAGCAACTCCCGTTGTATGTTCTTTGTGGTCTGGTGAGTTAATCGAGAGTATAACTAAAATTGAGTTTTGACTAGGATATGAGGTAAACGAACAGATAGGAGATAGGTAGCAGCCAACTAACCGCAGTTCCTGTAGGCACCAAGTCCGGTTGGAATTATTACGGCGCTGTAGTTATGGACTAAACAGCATTGCAGAGCTAACGGATTTTACGTCTTTAATAGTTTACTTTGTTTCTTTGTCAAACTGTATATTTTTTTGTGTCCTGAATAAAATTAAATCATTCTTTTTCTTTCATAATATAATGGCATCTTTCTTCTCGTTTTATGGAAAAAATGGGTTAAAATATCATCATCACCATCACAGCCTATAGGTAAACGTCCCACCGTAGGGTACAGACCTCTTCTCAGAATCAGAGGGCTTGGGCCGTAGTTCCCACGCAGGCGCCCATTGCGGATTGGAAACTTCACTTCTATAAATAATATACATATTTAGATAATAATCGGAATGCATATTAACGCGATTAAATTGAATTATGAAATCGCATGACTGCATTAAAATTTACTACATAATTAATCACCCATATTACACGAGTAAATTCCTGTATGATTCAATCAAGGGAATAAAGTGTACGTAACAGCTTAATTTATTTTTGTTTTAATCGTTAAAATGAAAATCTCACCGAGATGAATAAAACGCGGGAGTGCCATTTTGAAAAATAATTTCGCATCCAATCCTATTCAACTTAATCTTCTCGAAAATACGAAAAACAGCGGCCGATGTACGGGTAAAATGGCGTGTAGCTGTCGTGTTTGGGATTTTATTTCCTTTTCTAGTCGAAAAACGATGTTGGCAAGTTACTGACGCTGGCTTACGTTACCCCCATTTTACGTACGAGCTAAAATCCCCCGTACATGCAAAGATTCAACTCGAGGCACTCTTAAGTTCGACATAATGCATTTTCCGTGATAGACAGAAAGTACCCGGAAAATCTCAGGTAACCCAACCGAATTGAACTTTTCAACAAAAAGAATTCGAGTTTTATTTCTATTCAAATTGAAAGTAGGCTCCAAAAGATCTATATCATGTTAAGTGAAATGTCATTCAAGTGGGAAATACTTGCGAAAACGTAATTGAATATCTTCCAACTAAGGCAAAAAGTTTGAACGTAATCTGAATGAAATTTTAAACCAAGTCGCGATTGCAGAGTGATATTATTAGTGCTGTTATTAGGTGCAAAAGTGATTTCTGATTTCTTTAATATAAAAATACCTACTATCTTCAAGAGAAACATTAACAATATTGGAGTCTGGCTTAAAAATTGGTTACGATAATCCAACTCATCTAAATCCGTTCAGCCATTATTACGTGATTGAGTACCTAACAACCAAACATCTAAACAACTTCTCACACTTTCTTATTTACAATATTGGTAATAATAAGATTAGTTAGAGTCAATCTGCGGCGAGTCATGTTGCGACACATTTCATTGAGAGAATGTCACTAGGGTCTTAGTGTGAACAGATCTTCTTAGATGATTCTATGATTCTTCTTTGATTCATAGATGTAAATGTCAAAGCTACAAACGACAACTTGTCAATCGCCATCAATCATATTTCTGATAATATGGACTTAAATGAGAGCCTTAAGTTATATTCACAGCGTTCCCAGTCACTAGTAAACAATCACGTTCAATGCATGGTAATTATCAGAAGTTAAACCTTATAGTTGCTTGCGCATTATATTATACCAAAGTTCCAAAGCACCTACGTTAGTTATTTCAATCGAAAATTTGTGCTTAACTATTTAACAATACTAGTGCATAACTTAGGTTGCCTCGGCGCGAAGGAGTACTCGTAATATCGAGAATAGGTTTGTATATTACTAAATTATTCGTTTATTTGTATACAACCGCGTCTCATGTATTCTGACGAAACTGTTATTGAGCATCAGTCTCCTCAAGCATGTTGGCCGATGAATATTTTATAAGATGAAATAGCGGATAACAACCAAGAGCCGATCAGGAATCCAATAAAATACTGTATCATGAAGCAAAGACCATTACTAAACATTTCAAACTTCGATTCAGTCATCAACTAGCCGTTTTGTTTTCTTTGCACGAAATTGAACTTCTTGTTTAAACATCTAAGTCTAAATCTAAGTCAAATCTTTAACACAAACGTTAGTCTAAATTGTGTAAAACGTATTCATTAAACAAAAATTGTGGCTATTGTGGGCGAAATGTTAATTAGATCAATACACTAGTACTAGAAAACCACTTAAAAGTACAAATGTGAATCTCGTTACGCTATATGCGAATTAAAAATTCTAAATCTCGACTGAATATTACAAAAGTCATACGTGCATTCAAAGCAACCAATGTATAATGCTTAATTAAAGCGATATTACGTTGGTTGTTCAGTCTAACGTTCAGATGCAGCTGAAGCTGCGCAAACAAAGAAAGATTCATTAAAAAAGAAACAAAAATAGAATCTGCCTTACCAATAAACGAACTGTGAAAACCTAGCAATTAATGCATGCCACTTTATTTACATTTTGCCGCTGAATGGCTGTCTGTTATAAGAAAGGTTGTTAAACCGGATTCTGTTCAAATGAATAAGGACTCTACGCGTTCGTGCAAAGGTTGGTTTCTACGTGCATGAATTGTCTTTATAGTTTTTTCTTTGTTTTTATCTAGGGAGAATGTTTCATTGGGGTGGGGCTTTTGTGTAATAAAACGAATGCTTTCCTGTGTCCGGAGGTCGAAGGCGATGCGTGCTGCGAAAATATTCGGCGTTGCAGCCACGTAGGGAATTTCGGGCCTTGGCTGTTAGGTAGTATCGCTTTTATACCTGACGTAGTGTTCGGTAAATGAAGCGAATATTTAATTTTCTCTACGATAGGTATTCAATGTTGGTTGCGCGTGAATTCGGAATATAACCTTTTAGTTTAATAACGAGACTTAAAAGTGGAACTTGGCTGCGATTTCGCTGTACTTAATCGGATTGTGTAGATTCTAACCTTTGCCGTAAGTTTTCTTGAGTTTTTTTTTATGATTTTTTATTTTAATTTTAAGCAGTTGATAAGTTTAAACGTGATGTATTAATCCAGTACTAACACACGCTCACAAGTATAATGCAAGTATTGAGACCAATTCTTTAAACAAGCGCAAGCTAGAATACCTACAATTTCAGGAACGAGGGAAGCTTTGAGTAGTGAATAATTTTACTATTACGTATTATGGTTAAGTTCAAACAGACTCAAGAGCATCGTCAGAAAATGGCTTGTTTGTCTGTCTTTTACCGGATACATTTTTTAGAGTGTGTACAGAAATTTTCCAGACAGACACTACCCTTATGTTGACAATATTCCGGTCATTCACACAAATAGATTCGCTTCGTCTTTTGTAATGAAAACTGCCACGAAATGAAATAATGCTTCCGTCGTCTGTTTGTCTGTCCAAATAAGTACAATCTAGGGATTTTCTTTTGCCTCACCTGCACTGGCCATCAGGTGAGAAGAGAAGGTATTGGTCGGTCAGTAAAAAAAAAACTATATACCACTCGTATCTATGATGCCTTTGGTGTGAGTACAACTAATCGCAATTTGGCAAACGACCGACCTCCATAGTATGATAGGCCGACACACGATCAGATCACAAACCGAACGCCAGCAATTGATAGTGCTTGCTCAATTTCAGAGATCATTGGTTTTAATGGTTTTATGGCCACTAATACAACTCGAACCTGTTATAGCAGTTGAATGTTTCTAGCACGGCACTGATAATATGAGGAACAGAAATGTCACCCGTGCAAAAAACGTGAGGCTTGTAATATGGCTAGAAAGCCATACATTTATTTTACTGACTCAGCTGTTACAAAGCGCCACTCGACTTGATTGAGTAAAGAAATAGAGTTATTGCAGATATCATCCTTCAAAAAGGAAAAAATAATCTGTTATCATCATCTTAGCCTATATTTGTCTCGTTGCAGGGCACAGGCCTCTTCCCAGAATTTCAAATGTCATTTCGCACGTAAATTCCGAAAACCTCAAATGTGCGAGCCGGGTTCGAACCCACGACCCTCTGCTTGAGAGGTCAAACCACTAGGCTACCCCGGCTTTAAAAAAAAACTATAAATGGATCAAAAACGTATGGGCATCTATAGCATGATACGTGAAACATTGGTGACAAAGAGTTCTGTAAGGAATTACGAGGAATAAGGAAAAACGTTTTTAAATGTTCTTCTATTATTAGCTCTGTGGTTTACCCTTATTCTTATTCATGCATGCAATGTTACGATTATGAATAAAAGTGACATGTAAAAACCAATCATATTTACCATAAACATGCAAACATTCCACTTTTTAAAAAATTGGTCATTTTGCATATTCCCGTGCATACAAACCAGGAATTCGTATTCTACTTGACACAACCAAAACGAAATGAAACGTATATTCTCGATTACACTATCAAAGCGGCCAAAAAAAACTATAAAATAATTGAATTTATGTAAATTCAGCTCAGTTGAACTGTTAGTTTCGGATTTAAAGTGTCAGTTTTTGTCAAAAAAGTAACGAAATGTCGATCGGCCAATTTTGATACGAGTACGGACACAGGGATTCAGAATTAACTTTTTACATTAAACTGCAGATTGATATTTTATTTCGATCTGTGTTTACTGACAGTCCAATGATGTTGAAATAAAAAGGACGGGTTCTTCGTACCGCGAATCTGTTTAAAACTGTGAAATTTAGGAAAGTTCTGAAATTTTTCCAACACAAAGTAATCCAAATTTCTACGACCCTGAAAACCTTTTTAGTGCAAAATGACGGCATTCTCTAAAAATATCTGTTTTAAATATTGCAAAGACGGTATTCAATAAATCAATGAGACTTGTTAAAAAAAACTGTCGTTAAGTCTTCACACGTCGTCACCACAACAAGAATTAAGTTACCTAAATGAATAATAAAGAAATACTTAAACTGGACGCAGTCCGGCTAGCGGTTTGCCACCCCTGGCCTGTGAAACCGCAGTCCGAATTTACTCCGAAAATCAGGAAGCTACGGCTTTCCGTGGCAATTTTTTGCTTAGTCAGTTGGCTCGCCTTTCACCACAATGCGACTCGACAAACAGTTTCATACGTGCCGAATGTCGGAAATAATAAAACTCATTTCATTATTAATACTTTTTATCGGCTTGACGTTTGTGTTTTCTGTTACCAAAGCCGTTTTCGGCTCGTATTCGGGTTTTTGTTACGCCATCAATTAGCGACGTATGTTGAGTATTAAATAAGAAAACGATGTCGTAAGCATTTATTGCTCATGTAAACTCGCTATAAACCTATTTTGAAAATATGGTTTTGTTCTTTACTTACCTAATATAAATTAAAGTTTTATAGAATTTCAATTTTAATTAACACTACAGCCGGAACATAATCAAGACGATATTATTATGTTGCTGGAGACCAAAATGTAACGTGATAGTTAGTTTTTTTTTAAGGCAGCTAGGGTTCCGTCAAAAAAAGTACGATCAATAAGGATCCCATGGCCAAGTAAAATTAGGAACCTCCTCCTCTAAGCAATGCAATCAAACTTGAAATTACTTACTGTAGATTATCAACAATGAATGAGGTCTCAAAACGTTTGCATGTATGCCATGGAACAGGTAACAAAGGCAACGGACATAATGCGTGAGCTATCTCGCAATCTAGGCCTGAGTAATGAGACAACTTCAATACTATCAGATGAACACAATGATATTGTTTTATACTTGCCGGGGAAAAAACGCGTTTACAAACCGGCTGCTGGTTTTTAATTTTTTTTTACCCGAACGTTGTTTCATGTTTTTGAAAGTTGAAGAATGTAAACAGTTTTTCTTGTCTGTCGAAAACTCTGAACTCAATATCCTTGTTTACAAAAAGTTGCAAATTTCTTTGAGGATAATTTAATTTTGCCTAGGAACATGTCGGGAGTGACAGTTAAAGACGGCTTAGGCTCGTTGAATCCACTTCCCAAAAGTGTATTTTCTCTAAAAGTGTTCTTTCCGCAAAATTCTTTCCCAAAAAGTACACTTTCTAAATTAAGAAATTTTATTGAAATGCACATTTTATCATACCTGCTCAATATTTAAGTGAATTTTTCCAAAAAGTAAACTTTCCTAAAACGCACACTTTTCCAAAATGTACACGTTTATGAGACGGTTGTTTATACAATATGCACAAAAAACGGCTCTTTGGTTAAAGAGTACCTTCTGGGAAAATGTACCATCAGAGACAATGCTCTATCTGAGATAGTGCTCTTTTCGTGAAAGTGATCCTTCTAATGAAAGATGATGTTGTGACTCGTATAGAGAAAGGAATGTTAAGTTGGTTTGGGCATTTGGAGAGGATGGACGAAGGAAGAATTACGAAAGAGATAGTATAATGCGAGTGTAGATGGAAATATTGGAAGAGGGAGACCATGAAGGACATTCCATGATCAGATTGAGAATGTCTTGAAGTAGGGTCAGGTCAACGACCTTGACGACCGTACAAGGTGGAAAAAATAGTCTCTGTCTATCCCTTTGCTGAAAAGGAGGCGTGATTGTATGTATGTATGATCCGTCTAAAGAAAGAAAGTACACAGCCTTAAAGACAAATTATGTTCTACTAACAGAGGCTGGGGGTGCCTGTTGGGTGACCTCTTCGTGTGTCCAAAGGCTGCGGTTTCCTTCAAGGGAAGAACAGTGCAGGTCAATCATTTCTGTGACGTGTATTTTCAATGACCATTTTATTCCTATTTGGTATGTTTACTTACTGATATTTGCACAAAACATTTATGGAAATGATCATCATCATCATCATCATCATCATCATCATCATCATCATCATCATTTCAGCCGAAAGACATCCACTACTGAACATAAGCCACCCTCAAGGCTCGCCAAACAGATGGGTCCTGCGCCATTCGCATCCAATGCGTTCCCGCAAGCTTAACCAGGTCGTCGCTCCATCTTGTTGGATGACTCGAAAACCTTTTGGGCCCATCGGCCATCAAGCCCTGCCCTTTCACTGCCACTCTTCTGGTCTGGCATCTGGCGATTCTTCCTGCTATGTCGGTGACCTTATGGAAGAAAGGCATATTATTAAGCGTATACTACCCGCTGAACCGAACGGAACAGAACTGTTTGGCGAACCTTGGGGGAATGTTCTTCAGTGGACGTTTTTCGACTGAAATGATGATTATGAAATGAAGCGTTTCTTATTAAGTACAGGAGTTAAACAATTTTACTAAACGTCTAAGAAATAGTCTACTCGTGACCACCCAAGCGGTGTGGTATTAACCATGAGTGAAAAATTACGAATAACGAATTCTCAACACCACACATACTGGTAAAGAAATTCAATGGTGTGTGACCTTCCCAATTCACACTGGGCCCGCATGGGAACTACGGCCTAAGCCCACTTATTCTGAGAAGAGGCCTGTACCTTGTAGTGAGACATATTCAGACTGGGATGATGATGACGATGAATTATCAACAGACAAAGGATGTTGCAATTTTAAATATAGTGTTATTACTGCACTTAATAATACATAAAACAGTGCAGTAATGGTTCGTAATTTAAGTTTTGCTCCTGAATATGAAGTTCACATAAAGCTCTACGATACAATAAAATGGCGCGCAGTCGCCGTCTTAGCGCTTATCTTCACTCCATTTTATTTTAATTTCAAAAAGTTGAATAACTGACGACTTCGCGGAAATTTAGCTTAAATTTTGAGAGTTTCACTCCGCAGAATGTCACAGTTATAAATTACGATCGATAAAAATAGCTTATTAAAACATAACATAAATGGAATAACACACATACTCATTCTTACTCTGAATAAATAATCTTGATAAAATGTAGGCACTACTTTATCAAATACGTATACTAATGAAGGCACGTAATATATTTTTCACTTCTCATGCTCTTAAAAGGTTACTTTAGTCTCTGCATATCGGGACTAAAGCTCTTTTTTGATCTCTAGGCATTTTGTAGTGGTAGAGCCATGTTGTAGCTAGCCGCGCATCACGAATGGGCCGGCTCGTCCGGGGCAGTACCACCCTCTCACAGAACACCGGCGTGAAGCAGCAGTATTCCTGCTTGCGTTTCGTACGGTCAGTGAGAGTGCCGGGGGCCCAATACCTCACCCCTTCCCTCTCTCCCTCCCTCTCCCCCTTCCCCTATTCCCTCTCCTTTAGGGCCGACAACGCACTGGCATCGTGTAAAGCGCTGCGGGTGTCTATGGACAGTGGTGTTCATTTAACATCAGGTGACCCACTAGTTCGTTTGTCTGGCCTATCTAACATAAAAAAAAAAAAAAAAAAAAAAAACATAAAATTAAAGTAAAATTTTTTTAATTGACTATGGAAACCCCTAAACTGCCAATCACGGTGTTTGTGAATAAAGGATTATCGCCATTTTCAGTGACTGGGTATAGACAATTTTAAAGCTTTCCACAGACCGAAGCGCGCTGCGGACGCTCCATAGCGCCCTGCGCTTGGGCGTGGAAATAACCTCAAAATGACAACTGTATAAAAATATTTAAAAATTATAATTTCGTGAAACACGATGAATAATTACGAATATTAATCTATTTAATCATAAAATATTAAAGATGAATTCATTTTATTCTGCATGTTAAAAAAGATTTCCTATAGCTTAGATTTTTTTTATTTTGTTTTTTTAAAAGCGCTGTCGGCAAAGCAGTTCCCTGCTCTGTCGATAAAATAACAATCCGCACTGTCGGCAAAGCAGTGCTGGATGGAGTGTACGGTAGATAGAGCAGTTACGTTTGAAAGTTAATATGGCGTGACTTCAAAATAATGCGATGTCAGTTGCATTTAATAGTAAATAGAAAGTATAATTAGATATAATTTAACAAAGAATTGACATATAGAAAATAAACTTAAAATGTCGTTTCTTTATTCATGGGTAAGTGTTTCAGTTAACAATATATTTTGTGTGTGAACTTAGATCAATTAGGTTAATTTATTTGCCGATTCTGATGAATGAACAATTATCATTCTTATATGCATATCCAATTAGTTTTAACATAGTCTTTAAGTTAGAATCTGTTGGCTAATTATGCAAGCATTTAAAGCGTCACTTTACAAAAAAATATAAAAGAAAAGAAAAGACAGCGGTATTTTTTTTTGCTATTTGAATTTTGAACAGATGTCCATTGCTCGTATTGAGCATACGTTGTAAAAAAGTAATTTTGTACGTCGTTTTTTTCCTCGCATTCAAAGTGAAAAGTAGAGTGTTTAACGCGGGACTAAACTACCATAATGACAATTCGAATTATAGCCTCCCTCGCTATCGCTCGGGTGGCTAAATATCTCGTGTCATTATGGTTTGTTTTAGTCCCTTGTTGAACAATCTACTATTGTAGTATACATACAGTGTGACTCCTAAGCCGTAAACAATAATTATTGTTTCTAACGTGCCTTTGCAAAGCAAATTCAGTGTATTAGCTCTAGAAGCCAACAATGAAACTTTAATTAATAAGCGTTTAAATAGTAAAAATGACCAACCGCATGGTCACTTTATTCTACACATATACAATCGCGCCTCCTTCCCAGCAAAGGGATAGGCAGAGTCTTGTTTCTACCTGCTGTGATCCTGATATACATTTTTCGCTTCCACAACACTCATTAGTCTTTTCATACATGCTCGCCGGTTTCGGGTACTCTTGACCTCCCTTTTTCTTTAAGACATCCCCAATCTGATCATGGAATGTTCTTCTTGGTCTCCTCCCTCTTCTTAAATTTTCATCTACACTCACCTTATATATCTCTTTCGTAATTCTTCCTTCGTCCATCCTCTCCACATGCCCAAACCAACTTAACATACGAGTCACAACATCATCTTTCTTGCCACAACGTTCCCTTATTACACTTTTCTACAAATACCTACTTAAGTACTACACTACTACTACAATTCTTATTATACTAGTCTTGTGGCTAGTATTATGAATTATGACTTATTAAATTATCATTGTAAATGTAATTAATCTTTTTGACGTTTCTAGCCAGCAAATACAAAGAGGTTGAGATGAATAATCCTAAAAACATGCAATGAGTCTAAAAGTGGGATATCCATGAAACTCGGTAAATTTAAAATAAATTCATTATCACAAAGTACATGCACAAACTGTGCATATTATTACGTACAAATGTTTATACAATAGGTACAGACTAAGAAATAAATATTTCAGCTCACGACTTAGGAATCACCCGGTGTTTATTGGCTAAATATGTATGTGCAAAGTAGGTGGTGGGGAACGTTAAATCGATCGCAGCGCGCGATGTGGCAGAAATGTGAAGTAACTCGCGGCGTGTCATGTGTCGAATTGGGTATAAGTATTTTCATAAAATTTCCATACTAACATTATTAAGTATTTTTAAGTAATAACGTTAAAATTCGCGATATGGGTCGCAGTACATGTTGTGTTGTAGAGTGTAGAACCAATGGAATGAACAGTTTGTGCAAGTTTTATTTGTTTCTAATAACAAATTTGAAATTGGAGCCAAGACGTAAACGGATAGCTGCTGTGAAGAGAAAAACGTAAGCTACTTAACCTTGTATATTTACTGGACATATTTAATTTTTACTCTACTGCGTGCAAAAATTACAACCTTTTTTTATTTGTTTTAGTGCTGATGGGTCCAATACTAAATTTTTCCTGTTTGCACAGTAGGTTGGTAATTTATTTTATGTTTTATCGCTTCAAATCCCGTACGTATTATAACATTAAAATCACTTACCTATTATGATATGCACAAACTTTGTAGATATTTTCATTTAATATCGCTTAAAAATAATCCGAGAATGGTTATCAAATAATTCAGTTGCTATAGTTTGTCAGATCTCAACACCACAATAATTGTGGCCACTAGGGGCGCTGCCATCTCGCACATAGCTAATACTAGCTATTGCTTTTTTACTACTTCACTCCCATGTATGTAAAACGAGTTGTGCATTCACTGTAGTAGTATGTAAGACGTGGTAGCCTGACTTGACCTCTCAACTTGACAGCTCGCACCTGTGAGTTTTCTGGGACTCATGTATGAAATTACATTTGAAATTTACGATGAGCTTTAAGGTGAAAGAAAACATCCCGAAGAAACCTTATACACACCTGCAATGTAATTTAATGGTAGTGCATGATTGAAGTTATTATATATGGCTGAATTTGACATAAAGATCGGTATCTTTAATACCAAGTATTCCCTGTAATAGAAATAATATTGCACATAATAAAATCTAACTAAAGGTAAAGATGGACAGAATAAAAACAAAAGCGAATTTATTCCTAATAGGTGTTTCTTCCAGTCAGCCTAGTTGAGAGCAAGAAAATTTACAATGATATGCGAACAGTCAAAATTACGATAATAGTTACACAATGTCGGAAAGCTTCAATAGGAAGCTGTCAAATTTGATTCCCGTACAAATCGTCTAGGGCGTTTCAAATCGGAATAATAAAATACAATTTTGTAAAGCACAGCATGTCCAACGATAATGTGTTGTAAATAATAGAGATCAGTGCGTACTACCCATATAAAAAGTATAATACACGGAATTGTGCGCTATATTATACGATTCATGGAGTTGCCTGTCAGTACCGAATGCTACACTTTACTTATAATACCTACAACACTACGCTGCGACTAACCGTAATAAATTTCTCTCTATTCGACGTTTTTACCTTTCATTGGTTAGTAACACCTGAGAAGTATACTGAGACAGAATAAAATACGATACAGTTACGATCAGAAAATCTTAAAATAAGGGTTCCTTTAACTGTAAATGTTTCACGCTAATAAACAATCACATTAAACAAATAGATGCACTAGTAAATCTAGGGGCGGGGGCATGAGCCCATTAGCTCCCCTCTCCCCCAAAAAGCATCTGATTTCTTCTGTGATGTTGTGTACTTTTCTAGTGATTACTTTGGTAAAACCTAGTGACGTAAAGCCTCTCCCAAACTACAATCCAGTTACCTTAAAGTAATAACTGTCATTATGTTTTAAGTAACAATCGAATTTGTAAAAAAAAAACAAATCAAAACATATTTTGTGCATTTCTCGCTGTTACCCGCAACTATGTTTGTCAGCGTTCCGTGGAAACTTTGTAAATTCCCGGGATAAAAATTCATGAAATAATTTTACATTCTACATTGAAACACAAACCAACAAAGTTTACCTACCGTTCACTCACCTGTATGAATACGAGTACCTATAAAAACAGTCCATCATGAAGAAAAGTCTTGTCCACCGACAAGAGCGCAAGTTAAATTTTGAGGATGATAATCGTAAAAAAAGACCATAATTAAGTAAATGATTTCATTAAACAAGGTGTCTAAAAAGGCGCGATGAAAATCACAGACAGCTTAAAAGTTCAAATATTTTTTATTTAAGCAAGCCAAGCCAAGCCAGGATCTTTTTTAGTTGCATAGATTATAATAATAATTATTACATTATTATTCAAATCCCTCACGTTATACGGGGTTGAATTTCCCACCTAGTATACCATTTCGAACCACGGCTATACGTATTATTACGTTACGATTGTCGTCATTTATAGTTCAAAACTTGTGTTTGCTAGCGTTAATCTCGACAAAGGTTTCATATTCACACTAATTAACCTGATTTAGAGGATTTAATTATTATTAATGATCAGTTAAAATTAAAGTTATGGCACGGGCTGAAATTCTACAACTGAATACGCGCTATCACTACCAGACGCGCGAGATTATATCTGCGCATATGCCATTATTATGTGTACGAGTCTGTGTACTAAGCGAGTCCATTTAGTCAAATCTAGTGGCTTCAAAATAGGTATATATATGTATCGAATCATCGCCTGTAGAGCGATGGAAGGCAATAGAGGTAATGGACTGATAGGGGCCATTATATTTGCTAATATTAACAGTAAGACATGCTAGGGAAACGCCATATTAGCCCAGATTTTTGACCTGTAGCCTCTCAGTCAGAGGCTCAAAGGTTTGGGGTTGTGCGAAATAACATTTATTATTATTATTATTATTTATTCTCAAAAAGGTACATAGTTCTAGTTACATCACTAATTTCGCCAAACTATATACACAGATTACTTAATAGTTACTTCGTAACAGATACTGCATCCCGTACAAAATCTTGGTACTTACCGCGATTGTAGCCACAGATTATACTACTCCGTCTCCTTAAGAATGTGTGCGTGCCGACAGTGACAAGGGCTGGCAGTTTGGATTAAATTTTTTTTTTCTACATGTTGTTTTACCATTTTGTCGGGATAATTGCTATATATTATATCCATGCAAACTTTCTAGCACTAATATTCTTTAAGCTAAGCCACGGACGGACAAAGAGACAGACGGTCATGGCGAAACTATAAGGGTTCCGTTTTTGCCATTTTAGCTCTGGAATCCTAACAAAAAAGGATATTTATTGTAATGCGTAGAACACATTGCCATGCTCATAGTACCCTAGCGTTATACTAAATACGAAGGTTAACTTTCGAACTTCGCATCGTGCCATCCCGCTCACGCTTATAGCTTTTTATAGAAGAGTAAGAGGGACAGCACGATACGAACTTCCAAATTGTTATATTAGCTATTAATTCTAGCATAGTCATATTAAAATTTGCCCCCTGTTTCACCATTCACTTATAAAAGTTCAGGCGGCATATTTTTTCCGTGGAACACGAATGAACGTGCGTCGGCGCGCGCTTGTGACAACCTACTGGAATTTCGATCGCAGGCGATCGTCCCCGCGGTAGGTAAATATCGCGCGTAAGTACATGGCATGCATGAGGCCTGCTATAATGTTTATTGGCGAATACTACGCTCACTTTAGCATCATCTGTACCTTGCTTAATTAAAAAACTAAACTATTTATATTATAGGTACACACATTATAAAACATACGAACCCGAGCCGTGAACCATGCACACATGAGCCCCGGATCGCATGCCATACAATTCTTGTTTCATACTTATACTATCATGCCTATTTTTGTTCTACAACTACACTAATCTAACCAGGCAATTTGAAATTTACCACGAGCTTTTGGTGACGGAAAGCTTTGCAAGGAAGCCTGTATACACCTGCGAACCAATTTTATTGTGTATGTGTTTTATTGCGTTTAAATCTGTTTAGCTACCTTAAAAAATATAGTTGCTGTTTTCTCTGAAAATATTTTAACTGGTTTATTGATTTATGGTGGTGATCTTCAAACTAATAGTGATTCCCCAACACTGACGTTAGCACATTATTCTATTTTTATTCGGAAGTTGACACTAGTTGAAAATGTAGGATATTCTATGACTACTTAATTAAACCGTCGGCGGTGGGCCAGTCGCCAGGTTTTCTTTACATGAAACTGACACGTGATTGAATCCTATCTCACCTGATAGAAAGTGTAGATGAGGCCAAACGTGTATCTTACCGGTTCAGTATCCGTAGTAACATCTTTTTATTCACTCTAGCCTTGAAGAGCCCTAGGTCGTATCTATCTCGAAATGAAGAGGATGGGAGTGAATCCCATTCTTTAGCAATTAGTATTAGGAAATATGAAGTGAACCGCTTTGTACGTATAGGTAAATGGCGGTTGACCAACCCTTGTGTCGAATATAAAGGTTGTGTTTAAAATATCATCTACTGAGATTTCGTCTATATTTGAGTCTACTCCGCGATACTTTGTGATCGTAGAATGCTCGCCCATCAAAACCAAAGGGAAAGTACGCAAAATTTGTGTTAGATACGTTCCGCTTTAGGGTGCAAACGCCTAGATAAGGAAATAAATAGCCGCACTCCATGTCACAGAGATGAATCCGGTGAGATTGATCTCGCTGGCGGAGAAGAACCGAAGGCGACACCAGTAAGGCACTCGGTCTCATCACCAGGGAACCGGCCTTAATTGTTGCGCGTATGGCGCCTCCGAAAGAGGCAAAGTAGAGCAGAAGAGATGAAGATGCTCAGATGAGCACCCAGTAGAGATGAAGATGCTCAGATGAGCGGGTGGAGTGAGCAGCCTGGTCAAAATTAAAAATGAGCATGACAAAGAGTTTCAATGTGGAACCTTTCCCCAAAAAAACTCCATAAAGCACAACTCCGGCGCTATGAACATGTAAAAGTCACAGCTCATTACATACAGCCATCAGCACCGACCGCCTCGCCTCGAGCGGTTAGTATTCTTCATATGGATTTGCGCTCATTACATCAACTCCGTAGCATCACCAGATCGCCTCGCTCGAAAGGTGTCCACGCGCGACAGCGAGATGATAGCTTCCTGCTCGCATGCTTGCCTCGCGTGGACCGCGAGCTGGCAACGCAAGATTCACGTGAGGGCGATGGGGCTCTCTCTACCCTTCATTCGGGTTCATTCATATTTTGAGTGGGCCACGCGAGGTCCAGTCGTTGACCGCGCGAGGTTCTGGTGATAACGCGGCGTCCACCCGTGGACCACCTGTCGACAGCGAGTAGATGCCGAACGACGAGGCGGTGCGGGTCGGGTGCCGGGTGATTGTAATGAGCTGTGACCTTAATGCATCGTCAAGTCAATCACCCATTAAAAGTGATACTAAAATTAACAAAGGTCCAAGGACGCTCTAAAGCCTGGTGGAAAACCCTAGAAAGACTAAATAAATAACCAAACCGTATCAACTTATTATACTTAATAACGACAGAGTCGAATAGCTCAACCATGTTCAGAGGGTTGACCTATTTTGTATTATAATAATATTTTGGTAAGATTTTAGACAAGTTTAGTATATAAGTATTTTTCGTAAAAGTAAGCCATTGAATTTTTCTGAAATAAATTTTCTTATTATTCAGTTGGCTGCATTATAAGAATGATCTTCTAAAAATAAAATTACTGATCTCGAAGCCCTATTATATTGAAGCCATAAATTATCTTTAAAAGAAATCAAATCTGCGTGAATATAAAGGTTTTGACAGCGTTAAGCTGGAAGCACCTTTTTTCACTTCCCTCCTTTATTACGGGGCCTGTATTCGATATCACTTAAATGACATAGCAGCGACACGTATCTCACTTCTACATGCCACGTTATCATTGCGTAAGAGAGAGATGAAAATTTAGCTTACACGTAGCTGGTATCTCAGCAAGAAAGTTCTGAATACAGACCCAGTTATGAGCCCAAGTAAAAATCGCGTAGAGGTTGTTCATTACGTTGAGAGGTCTCTAGTCTATTGTAATATTTATTAATCTACGTTCCCTTAAGGCTTGGTTTGCACTGAAAATAAGCTAATAGAGAGCAGAGCAAATTCACTGATATTAATATAAATTTTAGAGTACAGTATACTCGAACAAACACAGTATATTCAAAACAGTATATTTTTATACCTATTCGTGAGTATTAATATGTATCACGTTTTTCTTAAATTTTCTTCTTCAGCAGGTTCATTAAGAAACTATCGTATTATACAACAACAACAACAACAATGACTCTTTATTGTAAACCACAAATAATACAATACAGTAAAACAAGTACATGAAAAAAAAGAAATAAGGTAAACAATGGGCGGCCTTATCGTATTATATCAGGTGTTTCATAATTATTCCTCTATTTTTTCCGCCCAAATTAATTTGACCTACATCATTATGTAGTTTTCATGTACAATGATAAATTAAACACACATAACAACTATCCTAAAACTAAAACCTTAAGAAAAAATAATAATTTATAACAATTAAATGAGAGTTTCAGGATATTTTAAAAATACTCAGCGGAGATGTGACAATAGGTGTTTTAATACTTCTTGTAATTTTCAAAATTTCAGACATCAAATTGGGGCAAAAGATAGGAACAATATGACTTGCGGGCTGGGCAAGCGTGACATAAATAAAAAGCGAAAATATTTTGCTTACATTTTAATTGTAATGTTGCTGCTTTGTTCTATTAACCCCTTATTTCTTAATTTTTGCTTGTATGTAACTAACCTACATGGATTGTGCTCAAAATAAATAGAAATTATTATTGTTATAGTGGAAAAAATTACATTATGTATGAAATTGGCATTCTAACTGAGAACTAAGCCTAAACACACAAAACATTGATAAATAAATACAAAAAGCTTATTATTTACTAGCCATGAGTAAACAATAAACGTGAGTTCAAACAATGTACAAATTAAACAACAGAATTGCATTAAACGCGAAGTTAACTGTTAAATCAACGACAAGATGTCTAACATGCGGAAACTTTGCCAGCGAAAACATCATACAGATGCATCTGACTTGCATAACTTTAGAATCAGTTTGATAGTTTTAACTTCGGTTCCAACTGTGTTTGACGTTTCGCGTGTTTGCTGCTACTTTTATCTTAACTTAAGTATTCATAAATCTCTGAGTATTAAGATATAAAAACATACAGACGAATTGAGAACCTCCTCTTTTTTTTTGAAGTCGGTTAAAAACAGGCAAAGGTGCGACGGACTCTGGGGTTCTGTGTCTAAAATATGTAGTATTACTCAAGTCTAACCATATATTACTTTAAAGTAAAGTCGGACTGAAAGGCACACTTAACTTTGTAGTTGACGAATACAATTCTCGTAACACCCTCCATTGATAAACGGCAAATGTATATTCTAAGATCCGTATTAGAAGCCACCATCACCCATCTGTTTAATGGATGAATATAATTTTTTGTATTATCAAATTTAATACATTGATAAAACATTATATGTATACAGTGGGCTGGCTAAAACGTTTCTGGAAAGAGTAAAAAAAACTATATTTACATTTTATCTATACAAATGATTAATCTGTAAGAATTAAACGTCTATACCTATATTAAATATATTTGAGAAAAACTGTTACTAAGGCTGATATATTAGCGCAATAGAAGTCAATATAATGATGTTTGGAATTATTGTCTGTTTTTTTGTTTGTCTGTGCGTTTGTTTGCGAAAATCATAGAAATGGCTTAACCTAGAATGATGTGGTTTTCACTGATGGGTTAATTTCATGAGTGCAAAATCCTTTTTAAATTTTCAATTTGTCTGGCCAGAAACTATTTAGCCAACCAGATATGTTTTGTCATTAAACATTTGGGTTTCCTCGAGTACGGATCTTAGACTATATTATTTAAAAGCGAAAAAGTTTTTCGGGTGCGCCAGTGGGATTCGAACCCACGTCTCCTGGGTATGCGCCCCAACACGGGTGTTCTACCAATTGAACCACGTCGCATCCAACCGACTCCCCCGAAATTCTTAATCGCTTACATACGCCAACAGTGGCGTGTGGTAACATCCATCGCAACTATTAGAAGCTACGACTCCTACGTTCCAAATTACATTGGAAATGCGTAAGAAATGATGTAACACATCTATTTAATCAAAACACCCGTAAAACTTTTTCGCTTTTAAATAATCTTAAGATTCGGTGAGCAGCCGTACTGCTAATAAAAATAAATAATATTAGACTATATTGTTGGAAATCACAAAAAAAATAACAAACGATTTAAGATGTTTTCTTCCAGAAATGGCTTTAAAGACTTTGCAAAATGTTGTTACTTGCACAAATTTTATAAAAAACAATGAAAAACACCCTACAGGTTTTTATTTATTTGCGAGCTTTGAAAACGGACAGACGAACAACGAAAAGATCTTCTGAGGGTACCGTTTTTTTCGTTTGATGCACGGAACCCTAAAAGGATAAAATATACCTAATAGTACTAAATCTACTAAGTAAATTTAACAATTTTATACCGCTTCACTAGGTGTGCTAAGTTTACCTGTATCTACATAACTATATATATGAATATTTGTTCAAAACACGTTATAATTAAGTGAATTTAATGAATCGTGACCACGGTTGAATAATTTTCTCGTTAATTACTGGCACCTAAATGTTAAAAGGTCTTAGGAACAAAATTATGATAAAACAGCAAAAAGGGGAACACCCTTAATGTTAATTTATGGGACACTCGAATTACTCCGGGTACTAAGTTAGTGGGTGCGGTAAAAAAGTCGTAAAATTCGGAAATCTCCTCAAAAGTATTGTCTTAAGGCATTTGAGGTTTCTTCTTAAAAATTGGAAGCGACGATCGCTCAAGAAATTTATGCAATATTTCCTGCGAAAGAAATTGAGGTTTGCCATATTTATGAATATAAAACTGATTGATTATTTTGTCTCGGTGAATTAGACGATAACGTTATTAAGCTGTACGTCTTTTTTATGATAGATTGTCTCAATATGAATTAAACTTTCATAAAAAAATAAAAATAACTTAAGCAAGGGTTCAATTAAGATAAGACAAGGTAAGATAATTTATTTAAATAATTTCAATAATTTCAGTATAAAATAACAAAAAATACGATTATTTTACAAAATGCCTATGTAACACGCCGTACAATTACGACATGGGCTCAATTGCATAATAAAGTACAACTTATATTACAAGCGGAACTCCCTTTCTAGTAATTATAACTGAAGCGAGAGTTCCGCTTGTAATATTAGTTGTAATTACTTTGTTATGCAATTGGGCCCTGCATGCATTTAATTAAGTTTTCTATACTTTAACTGACACAAAAAATAAAGAAATTCGTAAATCAACTGTAGTTTATTGATATTTCAATCATTTTCTTTGGTTAAATAGCTAGTGTATGCCTGAAATTAGTTCAAAATTAATTTATCAAACTAAAATAATTTGACAAAAAATAAACCAAAATAAATGTGATTCAAGACTTAGATATGATAAGTAAAACTTCTCAGACTAGAACGTTCTATTCTCTTAGACAAAGACAAGCATTGAGTCATCACTTTACAGATTTAGTTACATATCTCTAGGATAAGTTTTGACTTGTGGCTGACACCGCTAACATTGATTAGTTTTATCAATTACATAGCTTTAACAGTATTAGATAATACAGTTTAAATTTCAAAGGATAAATTTACATTTACCAGTGTCAATTATTTGCAGTTTCAGGATTACTTAATTATAAAGCTAATCTCAAATTTACGAGTAGTTGACTAAACGCAAAATCAAGTAAAAACGAGGTGTTTTTTGGATCAACTTTATCTTTTGCTGCCATCAGTTTTCTAGATTTACATAGATGTAACGTATCGTACGCCTGAAATGAGGAAAAATTTGAAAATATTCAAATGATAAATCGACAAAATGTACAGTTTCAAACAAAAACTCTCCTATTTCAGTGTCTTTTAGCGACATGTACCTACGGAACCCTATCGTGGGCAAGTTTGACACATTCTTTCCCGGCTTTTACTTAATAACTACAGTAAAAATGTAGTACGCAATAAAATTAAAAAAAATATGCCTACAGTGTAATAATTTTGGATTTACATCTTATTATGCTGTCTTATTTTTTTTACTATATCTAACATTGCAAAGAAAATCCGTGTAATAAACGTACTGAGTGGTGAAAAAAAGTTATGAATCCAATATTTTTCTGATTTGTTTAAAGGTTCACTCGTAAAAAAGGTCAATTAGCCCAGTTTTTGTAAACACATTGTTCGTATTTTTTTAATTAAAAGGTCAAATATCCTATCCAAGCATACTAATAAAAGAGACTGGTTACTTTGGTGCATTGTTTTTACTTTTCACGACACGACTTACAGCTTTTTCAACGTATTATTTTCACGTTAAACAAAACAAACCATTAATCAATTCCGTATTTATTTAGATCGAACAAGTTCACGGTTGTCAACAAGGTACGTTGATATCAATTATCCCATGAAACTGGATAATGGAACTGTTCAAACTAAAAAAAAAACTCAAACAGATAACAAAAAGTCCTTGAACTCGAGAAAATCCAAATGTATAAGGAAACTATGCCTTCTGGTTCATGTATATGAATTTATATACAATGTCGTGGACATGCGTATTGGCCGTCTATACGAAACGAAGCGCGAAGCTTCTTCACCACAATCAGTGCTGCGAGGGAAACTTAGCCTTAGCGCGCTGTTAAGAAGGTCGATATCTGTTTCAGTGGAGGGTTGAGCAAGCGCGTTATGTTGGGCGGAGGCATCGAGTCGCAGGTTACTCAGTTGGAACCTCGCCGCGCAAGGGGGTAGTGTCGCGTCCGTGCTTCGCTCTGTACATAACCAGTGAGCAAAACCTCTCGAGATGCCACCGTTCAATTCATCCACGGATATCATTCAATAGAATGCCGAGGTCAGTCGCACACGTGAACTGACGTTTCGGACACCGCTCGATATGCGCCCTCACACCGGCTGTCACAAACGTTGAAAACCAATAAAAACAGTAACGTGTCATTTCTCAGTCCACATAACATGCATGTCGAATTAAATATTTAATAGAATTCTCTGTCGATCTACGGATTGGGCAGCCCGAGTGTCGCTTTAAGCATTTAGTGTTCACGGATTTAGTAAACTGTGCCCATTAGGTTTCTTAGTGGTGGGTTTTTAACAATAACATTGTATGGATATCCCTAATGCCGAAGTGCATCTGCAACGGCTGTGATATAAACCTTCGTCGCTGGGTATTTAAAAATATAATATTTTGTCAAGTTACGCTTTCAAGCTTCATGTAGACGGTTTTGGCGAAAGCTTTTAAAATTTTGAATAAATTCATAAATATTGGCTTTAATTGTCAACTAGTAACTAATAATTCGTATTTTATAAATAATGTGCACCTTTTTTATTGCTTACAACCTTATTTTTATAATATCAAGCACTTTTAACAAGTCTCATTAAAATATTTTACATGATAAATCTAAAACCACAGCTTAATACATTTTAACGTCAATAAATTTCAATTTTATAGCAATAAACGCCCTTTTATTACTAAAAATACTGACTGACTTATTTTAAAAACATTTTTGAGTAGGTAGTGCTTTATATTTCAGTTATTCTACCTACTTATTACGACCTTATTTGTACAATTACAGATTTTGATTCCAAACGAACCCATTTTAACACACGAGAAAGGTAGGACAACTTGACATAAATATCACTTTTAAGATGAAAAACGTTGAATTGTCGTTTGTCGTACGGCCTCTGTTACGTGTATTAAATTGGAGCTTATGTTTAATATACGTACACCAATACCTACCGGTATGTGGTAATAAACAACTAATTAACGGGCTTTGGTGCTTAAGCATCAATACGCGAAGGTTGTGACCTACAAATTTTACGGCATTTACACATAAAATGAATTAAGGGAACGAGTAGGAGTTACACTATGAAATCAAAATTAGGTTAAACGTACGTACACTGAAAGCCACTAAGTTAGCGAAGTAAAAAATATACATGAAGTACCGTCGTAATTACCTTAATTAAAAAGCTTTGATAATTTTTAACTAATGCAACAAATAAATATTTAAAATAAGAATAGTTTTGTACATCGTCATGCTACAGACGAAAACAATTTGCAAATGTAGTATGACTCCTGTCCAAATTTTTCTAACGTGAAAATCACATATTTTTGATATTCTACTACCTACTTGAATTATGCATACAATTTGGAACTAAATGCAATATTTACTTTATTTCGGATGACTATGATTTCTTTTGATAAAATATGTCTCAAGAATCATTCTTCATTTGCTAATTTAACGTCGCTTCGTGTTCTAATTAAAAAAACGGGCTAAATAAACAAAAATATTTATTGCCTGCGACTAAAAGTAAGGTTAATCTAGATTAATGTCTGAACTTAAAGCAAAATCTTATTAAATTACGAAGAAGAATGCGAGACTTAACTGAGTTAGTACCTGCGTAGCTTTGTTCTCGAGTTCGTAAATTTCAGAATCGTAATTACAGGTGAAAAAAAGAGTTAAGTACAGATTTTAACAGCCACAGCCCGGCGCTAATCGCAAATATGAATTTGGTAGAACTAAATATATACTTGAAATGTACCTATTATTTTTATTGTTTAAGCTCTTTTACGATTGTTATAAAGTTACTTAATGATTTTTATGAAATAAAATTTGATGAATGTTCATTCTTTATATGCCAAATACACGTCATGACAACATATTTTTTTCTCTTACCCAAATAGTTAATTGTGTTTGTTGAACATAAAAATGAAACCTTAATTAATAGGTTATGCTGGTGTATACAATTAGGTACAAGCCAGTTATAATCCACGTGAAAGTAAAGAAATCTCCGACCTTATTTGTAATACGAACCACTGTGTCAATATGGACAGTACACAGATTTAATAACAGACGAAACATATCCACGTTATTATCTACTTCGTAACGGCTCTAACCAGCAAATGTTCCCGACGTTCTTTCATGACTTTAAGTAAACTACCCAAAATAAGAACTAAAAACTTTTGAGCCAAAAATTTTTCAAGATCTCCTTGCCTTGTAATTATGTAAATCTTAATATCTCAGCTTTTAATTATACCAATTATATTTCAGCTGATCCTAAAATATTGACTTGTGTTTCTTTGAGCTCACTCGAAATTATTTATCAAAGTTTTAGTATTATTTGACAATAATGATTGAATTATTTTAAACGGATCAAATCGTATTAAACTAACAGTAAATCCAGATCTTAAGAGCCATTTAAAAGGTTTCGTCACCCTGTCATTACAAATTTATAAAGAAACTATTTCCTAAATGGTGTTTAAAGTACCAATTTATTATCTGTTGTATTTTGAACCGAAAGAAAAAGATACTATATTGTCATTTTAAAATAATAATATATCAGTTTATGTACTCAGTAGTTCTACTTCACAGACAGACCACTTCCTAGCTGTTTACAAATTCGATGGTTGGACACTTCGAATAATAAAAAGTGTCAGTTTTTGGTTTTTATAACAGAAACCTGGCAATTATTCACTGATACGCCCAATGTTATTTAAACGTGCCGCAGCCGGCAACATGAGCCCAAGTGACTCATTTGTACGTATTCTCATTGTTATTTAAATAAGTCAACCATTTAATTCAATCAATCATACTTCGATTGTGTAAGTTACCTTTGAAACTGTCGTGTAACAGTTTTATTTGACTCTCCGCTTTGGTCGTTAGTTCTCTCAGAAACGTGCTTTGTCATTTAATGAAGAATAAATAGTAGCACTAAATTGCATCACAGTAAAAAGAGCATTAGGGAGTTAGTTCAGCGCAATAGTTCTAGACTGATGATGCATGCGTTTTTGTGAAAATAATAACTGGCATTATTAAAAAAAAAATAGTACCTATATCAATTTTATAGAAAAACGTAACTTGCGTAACTGTATTTCTTATAAATCTTTATAAAAATACTAAAGAATACAAAAAACGGCTAGTGAATACTCTTACTGCCAAACCAAGCAAACATAATCTATCCGATACTTATTAATATTTTCCTTATAGGAATTAGGCATTATCAATCATTGATAAATAATCCTGACAAATACATATACAATGGGGCATTATTCGAAGACAATAAGGCGTCGTCCATGTTTTATTGACGGTTCCGTGCATCGACCGTCGCTGCCGCCGTTGAGTCTGCCGCAATCTTGGCCTGCCTCAATAAAACCACAGATAACTAATCTAGAAGTGCAAGTCTGTTTTACGACATCGTTGTAACAGGTTGGGTATTATCCGACTGTCAGCTCGTTTGTGATAAACATAGCAAAAGATAGAACAAGTCTGAAGCATAATTATGATTTTATTTTTGTACCCAAAGGGTACAAAAGGGTATAGCAGCATCTTTTATACAAACGTCTGACTGCTCCTAACTTTTTAAAGCTCCCATTCTTATTTTGAACTAAAATTATAATAAGAAACCAAGGACCTGACTCCCAAATCTTAAGTTCCTGTTATTTTATGTCATAGGTATCTGAGACTTCGTCACTTTTTAAGTGAATAAAATAAACGGAGATGGTATCATAGACATATGCGACATAATAATACAATAGAAACTTAACAAAGAGTGTTGAAAAAGGGGTTTAATATTCACGAACGAAACCGACGTTATCAAAAATTAATGAATAAATTTTAATTTAGAGGTTTTTTTATTATTTTTGTCGACATTTATCTAATTGATAAATCGAGGAAAAGTTCAAAAGACAGTCACACTCAGACATCGGAAATTGGTCTAGACACGGAACGCCATATCTGCGTTAGTTTATTCTGCGAGGACGATAAAAGCTTGGCGCCATCGAAGTAAGCAAACTGAGTGAGGGCATAGACAAATTTGTTTGGGAAAAGCTACGTGTTCACACGTTTCAGTCCGGCATTAAATTGGACCGCTATGAGATCTGTATTACGTTTTGTGATTTTGTCATTCACGGAAAAAATGGCAACAATTTTTATCTCAACAACTACTTAAGTTTTAGAATCCGACACTAAAATAAAAGTTTTTATTACACCTAGAAGGTAGTTTTATGCGTTGTTTTCCGTTTGCTACAGAAAAAGCATCGACATTTCTCAGCAGTTTGTCTACCTTTAGCCGGGACATGTATTGGAATGCTTTTCCTAAATAAAAAAATTATTCTAAAAGCCATCAAAAACATTATTGCCAAATTTATTTTATTAGTAACTAGGTAATTCACTTTTTAATAAGGAGAGTTTTAATCGAATATGTTCACTCTTCCGTCCAATGCTTAAACATTTTCTATAATACAAACCTTGCCCTGACAATTACAAATACAATTGAAAAAATAAATTACATAATAGGTACAGCCGTTCTGAAGTAATGCGCTACTTTAACCAATTTATTTTTGTTTATTTAGAAGATAGATAAAAACGGCCGTTTTCTGTATATGAGCAACCCGCTTATATACCGCTTACAATGAACCAAACGGCACTCCAGTTTATTGAATCACTCATGTCCGAGTGTTGGCATTGGTAAACACCGTTGGCCATCAACATTCGATTGTTCAAATCACAGTTCACAGTTTTGATCGAGTGTTCCTTGCGGCAGCCGGAAAATAATATTTCGACCTTTTAATTACGCAGTGATTGCTTTAAAATGACTGCCATTTCCAAAACTAGGGCAATATTGAGTAAAATTGAGAGAAAGTTCAAAATTCTTGACGTTTCAAAGATTAATGCTTGAGTCTTTGATCAATATTGATGTTAATTGCTTACTGGAAATGTGCTACGAGCTTTGCATTCATCGTTATAATAATTTGACCAGCAGGACAAGATTTTACCAAGATTTTCCTTTATTTCACATGATACATTTCCACGTCTCTTTATTTCCATTTTTGATCTGCATAAGTCATGAGCGTTGCTGTGAATGTAGCCAGTGCTATTTGTCATCGGAGTTCGTGAAACTTTTACAGGGCAAGGTCCAAACACAATTAATCTGCCTGTTTTTAACAACTAAACATCTGTTTGCTAAAGAAAAATCAACTGTCTGTCATTTTGACATTTTCTTCCTCAAAAATGAACAATAAATAAATATTATGGGACAATAGACCACCAATTGATTTAGCCCTAAGTGAACAAAGTTTGTACTTTTGTGGGTAGTAGCCAAAGCATATTGAATATTCAAGACTAAAAAACAAATTTATATTTTTCGTTCAAATATCTGTCCCATCTGGCGATTGACCTTGGGATCTCAAGCCTCACAGTCGGATTTTATAATTGCTTGCCTATCCTGTTGACCAATTGTAATTTTCTTAATTGTCAATATTACCTGTGTCTACTGCAAACGCAACCAGGCAAAGCTTTATAGTGAGCATAAATCATTATAGTTCATTATTATTTACTTAAACCCCACACAGCAATAAACAGAATATTAAATTCACCTAATAGTAGAAATAGACGACGTAGTTCTCAATTTCAAATGGGATGGTTATCGGAAATTATTTGTGGTAATAATGTGCAGCTGTATTCGGAGTCGGGCGCGTGATCGATGTGCTTTGTACGCGAGCCGTCTACACTGGATCAAATGATGTCGTCGGTATCAGGGCAGGTTGTGTTGAACCAAATAACATAGTATAATTAATAAAAAACTTTTTAACAAAAAAATTACACCGCATGGACCTATGTATAGTCGTTTACCTGATGGGCTTCTATCATTCCTCCTGGCTCATGCTGGGGCACCGACTTCAAACTGGTACCTGCCTAGATTAAGGTCAAACAAAAAGGTATTATTTTTCGCTTTTCAGTTTTTTCGACGGTTTAATTTTTTTGTGAAAAGTTTTTATTTTATACTTTTCTCCTACCCTCGGGGTAATTTTTTAATTATGAAAATCAGACTACTCTGTAAAAAGTTCTGTTCTGGTCATACAGTGACTGAATAATCAAACAACCCCTTTTTTCCTACCCTTAGGGTAGGAATATTTTTTCCGAATTTAAATGGGACTACCTCTGGGGTATACGCTTTCCAATAAAAAAAATCATCAAAATTGGACTCTATAAAAAGTTATGCGTGGTCATACATAAAAAAAAAAATTAAAAAAAATTAAAAAAATATATACGCGTCGACTTTATTAGAACCTCCTCATTTTGTTTTCGTCGGTTGAAAAGTATTTGGAGATAACAATAGCGATCGGCATTTGTAATTAGGCGATCATATTTTGTTTTTAGGTTAACAATTGTCAAAATATAAACTTTTTTTTGCTGATGGTTATTATTACTTATGAAACTATCAGAGGCGGAATCTATGTCGTTACATACTTACCGTAAATAACAAAAACGTATCGAAAGTAAAAGTGCGTTGCGATCAAAGAAAGATTAAAAAACTGAATTGCAAATAAAACAAAATTGTAAAAGCAAAACAATAAAATAAACTTTTTCGCACAAAAATATAAAAATGCATGCAGCAGCCCTGCCCGTTTCACATACATACTAAGGTTTAGTTTACTTTGTGTACTAGGAAAGCTCGTATATCGTCCAGATAAAACTAAAAAAGCTATTTTTGCCGAGCACTTCTGGCAATCCTGTAAAACTTTAGAAAAGCTTTGGTTTAAAATGCGCTTAGCTAAAGTTCAAAAGTTACGTGGGTCGCAAACAACTATCTCTTTCGTAGAACTACACAGCAGTCATAACTATAACGATTCGAAACAACGATTTACAGTAAATCCTTTACAAAATTTGTTTTCTAACTTTTAGATAAATTATAGCTACAACGGAGAATAGCGATAGTTAAAATAGCCTAAACATTGTGACTAAAAACGACCCCAGTGCTCAGACCAATGATATCACTAGTGAAGTGACTCAAACGATGCACAAATAACGATGCTTGTAGTGAAAAGGTGATTATAATATACTGACAGGGATTTTGTGGGTCACATCAATGCGGCATTTCGTTCGACTTCATCGGAGCATGCTCTGTCGACGCCAGCGCCGGCCATTTTGCCCATCTAGGTGATGCTGCAACATAACACTGTCGATGATAGTCTGCTTTGTCACTGAGCTCACATCGTTTCAGGTACGTCACTAGATTTCATTAGTTTAGAAGCATGCATTACTTTTATAGATATTATAACAAGCTAAAGCAATTATTGCGAGCTCATACCTAGCTCGATTAACTTTTTATATTGAGCTTACTAATTTTTATATGTTTTAGTAGTTAATATTTGTAAGAATTGCTCGTAAAACTGGTGGTCGTTACGGCGGTTAGGTTTTGTATAGTATAGCGTACCTGAACACCAAGTTGGTTAGTCGGCTTCCCGCAAAATTGACGGGCGATCTGGCAAAGATCGCAGAAATGCATTACCTAAGGGTAGCAAAAATACCGAATGTCCTGGAGAACCATGGGTAACGTCTACGCCCAGCAGTTTACCTCTTCTGATTATTATAATAATGATGAAGATTTCTTAGAATGTAACGCTGGTCACTAAATACTTCTTATCTGGCTGTCTTATCTATTTTGAGATAAAATTCAATTGTTGATCAGTTTTTCAAAATAACAAAAACAACTGTCAACCGTTTCTAGGTTTTCTATAATGTCATGTTTGTAGAATATAAAGAAAATAATTAATAATTATTATAAATACATTTATTACATTTACGCGGCCGTAGTCACAAGTAGACTAGAGTTGGGAAAGTAGAGTTATTTATTATCCCGCGTGAATAAGTACGAAATAAAATCTCGAAAAATTATAAACAATATACGTTACTTATTCTATTTTTGTCACAGTTCCTTCAAAGTCAAGTGTCAAGCTCAATGCGCCAACTACCGCCAAAATCACCATACTAACATCGTCAATATAAACGGCCAAACGACATTCACCTTCACCGATTATGTATATCATTCATTATGATGATGAACACAACAATAGCCTTGAAAGTGACTGTGCAGAGTCCTCGGTTGTATAATAGACTTTTTATTCGAGTCATATTCAAAGCTTTGTCGCATCATCAAAATAATAGGCTGGCCGTTTCACCTCTGGCGTCTGGGGTTTGTTTGGCAGATAAGGCCACGGCGACTAAGTGTTTGTTCAAGTGAAAAAACGCACAGTTTGTACAAAAAACGCTCAAAACTATTAGCGATTTTATCCAATGGTATGCAAACTGGTGGTCGGAATAGCCAATCCCGCTTGATGTTTGCGCTGTGATTGCTGAAATTTTTGCAGCCAAAGTTCAATTTGCGAGAACCATTCAAACTACATCGTATCTACATTGTCAGAGCTCTCGTTGCCAATAAAATTGTAAACAGTTAGAAAACCTCAGAAAATGTGTATACCAAAGTATCTCTGGGTGCAAGCTGGATCTTGATTTAAAAAAGTAAACATCATTCAGCCCAAAGACATCCACTGATGAACATAGGCCTCCCCAAGATTCGCCCAACAGACCGTGCCTGCGCTATCTGCATCCAAACGTTCCCGCAACCTTCACCAGGTCGTCGCTCTATCTTGTTGGAGGCCTACCTACTTTGTGTCTTTCAGTCTGTGGACGACATTTTAGAATGTTTTGGTTTTATGAGCGATATGCAATGATAGTGTTAGTGTGCTACAAACATAGTAAACGACTGCTATTTTTTACAAAAATAACATAGCATTTTCAAAAAATGCGTGTTGAACATTGGTGGAGACGATTTGATTTTTTCCTTGTAATCTACACATAAGTAAAAAAAACTATTACACCTGGGTACGTATTTAATAAAAATATTAGAATCAATAATTTTGGAGATAAAAGAATTGGGGACGAATGCTAAATTGAATCCAATTATTATTGGAAAATTAAAAAATATATATTTGGACAATGACAACAGGCCCTTTTATTAGACGTAAGTATCACACAGCAATGTACAGTTTACAATTTTTTTTTCTGTTTTGTCCCTTAAAAACGCATACTGAATTCAATTTACCGTGTTCAGGTCAATTAAATTTATAATTGATTGATAGTTGAATATCAACTTTATTGGTCCTATGCATTTCGAGAAAGTTTTCTGCGAGCTATAAGGCTTCGACGTGTCATGCCAAGTCAATCGATGTCTTTTTCAGGCTTATTGCATGGACGTAAAACTTTTTTTGAGCGGTTTCAGTTGATATCGCGTTAATGGACGTGGAAGGTTCCATAATCGTCACGCCTGCGTCTTTTAATACCATTACAATAAATAAAAACAGCCATATTTAACCTTAACACAAAAGGATTGACGCAAGTTTATGTTTCCTGCAAGCCGAACACATAAAATTTGTACGCCTTTTCGTAGTTTTAGTTACAACCCACCCGTTACGCAACATTACTCGACTTGCTGTAATGATGTTGTTTTTCATCAGAACGGGAAAGCCCGGGTACGCGCATTCGCAGCGTGATTTATTCCCACCCCCCCAAGAAACTTAGGCGTGAAAAAGTTTCTTATCATTCGTGTAATAAAAAATTTAATTTATTCTAAGCTGAAAGGAAGTCGAATAGACGTTTCCGTACTTTACATAGGTACGTCACACAATCGTGATATTTTTATTTAAGAATTATCAAAGTACTAATGAAAGAGAAAAACTTTTTTTTTACCGAAATTGAAATATCTCGTAACAGCACATTTTGCTATATTTTCAATATGTTGTACTCAAATTGCAGACAAATTTTCTGTCAAAGTTATGAAGATGATTATATAATGCTTAAATTACCTTGACGTTTCCGCTCTTTTATGGCCAAAACGTCAAGATAATTTTAGCATCTATCGTCGTGATTAAAATCAGGTGTGGTATTCATTGAAAATCGTGATAGTTTTCAATATTATAAATTAACTGGCATTTTATAAATAGCATGGATTAAAGGAATTTAATATTTGTCATGTTATAGTGGAATAGTAAACGGAACTTAGTCACGATATGAATGTTTCATTGACCTGTCTGCTCTTGACCAGTCATTTCAAAACATAAGAACTGTACGCCGAAAAAAGTGAATTTTAAATTAATTTTATTTATTTATTTTTATTGTTAGAATAACTATATCAATAAATACTCTGTGATATTTTAATTTTCCAGCTATTACAGTTTAAAAGGTATAGCCCTATGAGAAAACTGAATGGGCGGACGCTAAGGTACGCAGCGTTGTATTAGAAATAGTGTCCAATCCCTTTGTGCAAGGAACTCTAAGAATGACTAATTTCGTAATTACTCCGTACCTAGTAATTTTAAGTTTTTATCAATCGAATGAAAACCAAATTTGCTTAAGTACAATATTTATAATTTAAAACGTTAATGAGTTTTTACCGACAAGGGGAATTACCCGGACGCGGAACTGAAAGAGTGGCCAAATGTTAACTCTGGATAGGAAGATGTGGATGTCAAGAGGAGAGGTTCTTGCCCAATAGTGGGACACAAATTTAAACTAATAAAAAAGGTAATTGACAAAGTATTTATAGCGTCATTGGTATTTATTGCGAGAAAATTGATAAAAGTTTTTCTAATGATAAATTATTTAGTTTTGACTTTCTTGCTGACAGTAGGTAATTAAAACGCAAATTATGCATGCAAAGCAGAAAAGTTTAACGGTAAAAACTCAGCAGCGTATGTGTGAATTTCAACTTTTCTGCAAAAATGTTGTTAAAAGTATTATTTTTCCAGCCATTCCGCCACATTTCATTTTAATACTAATACACATTGACTTAACCACTTGATACGTGATTATCTCAAACGTCCAGGCATGACGTAATCTGCACTGTCCAGAATCAGTGGCTCACTCAAATTAGAACCTAATTTGCTAACACTGTTTGGGATAAACGGATTAACTGAGATACCTAATTCAATTCACATTCAATTAGACATCTCGAATCTTAAAAGTATTGTTGAACAGATAAATTACATGAACCACTGTTACAACGCCATTAACATAAGTACTAACTCCTTACATTTCAGACTCATACAAAGGCTTTTATCACCAAAGTCAGGAAAAGCATAACCAAGCTCGCCAACTTTCCTCTCAACCAACAAACATCTTCGGATAAGGAAAAATAAAGGAAAACTCAAAGAAAAACAGTGATAAACGGTTAATCATCTAGAACGGATTCCTTACACCTATAAACTGGATTCCGTATCGCATTATTCAAGCCGCAGAGTAAAGTAAACTCATACTACTGTGACAACTAGACGAATAGTTGTGTGTTCTGTTTATTAGACCTATGATCACAGGAAGAGCTTTGTATTGGATAAAGAATATCGTTGACAGTAAAATGGATGGAGGTATCTCTGCTATTGATGTTGCGTGTTTTTTTGTGTTTACTCTGTTACTGAAAATACAAATGGAACTAAATCTCTTATAAAATACTTTGTTACTTGCTATCTGCGAATTATGGTCGGACTGTTTCTTTTTATAAAAGTTTGTCTTCGTTAATGGTCATAATAAATAAGGCCAACGCCTGCTTTAAACTATTTTAATAATCTAAATAAAAGAACATCGTCTTCTTGTCGCTATTAAAAAAAATCTAGTGGTGCAGATAGATATCTATTAATCATCTCCTGAAACCACACCTCTTGTCCTGAAAGTTCGTGAAGATAACATTCATTTCAGGGTCTTAAGAGTTTAGTCATTTTTTACTTCAAAACAAACATAACTAAGAAACCACACCTAGCTCATGCTGTGCTTCAAAATAACTAAAAAAAATTTCACGTGAAAAATTTTTCACGGTTAATTAAATAATTAACATGTCGTGTACTATTACATATTTGGCAGGACGTCAGTAGCGAGAAACTATGTTTCGTGTTTTTTTATGATTTATTGTAATAATTATAATTACTTAGATACGCGAAGAATTCAAAAATACAAGATTTTTGCGTAGGTATTCATGACACTGATGAAAAAAATTAATTTCAGTTCGTCAAAAAAATAAATTTAACAAAAAGGCTATACATTTGGCTCCAAATTTTGTGATAGCGTTCCCCAAGAGGAATAATTCCTGTAACATCGTGATGTTTTAAACCTCGCTTACAAGATAACAAGGAGTTATCTAGATTTAAAAAAGGCCGTCTAAAATGTTTCTGTGTAGAGGGACCGTTTGTGTTTGACCATCATTGCGTGTTGTGACCAACCCAAATACAAATTACTGCTAGGCGTGCACGCTAAAGCGGCCCCAACCTGAATATTTTAAGACGAGCTCTCTATTTGGATGGGGGTCATGACACAACTTTTCACTGTGTACTGGCCACGAGCATTGTTCAGAATTCCTCTGGGTTTTAAGGGTTCATTGCGTATAAAGCGATCGACGGGCACGAAAATGAATGTAAGAGGGATCAGTAGCGTTTGCATCTCTAAGGATTTCGTTCGATTGTGCCTCTAAATTACATTCCTTGAAGTGGCCTCATTGTTCGGAATTGGATTAGACATTAGGTTTTATGGTTGCTTCTTGTTTTGCTATAGCTCGAAATTTCGTTTTAGAATTTGATAAGAATGTTTTGAGTTCTAAAAACAATCTCTTTGCAAATAATTTTTTTATAATAATAATAATATTAGGGGACAATCTCACACAAATCGACCTAGTCCCAAACTAAGCAAAGCTTGTACTTTGGGTACTAGACGACGATAGACATACTTATATAGATATATAAATACTTAAATACATAGAAAACATCCATAACTCAGGAACAAATATTCGTGCTCATCACACAAATAAATGCCCTTACCGGGATTTGAACCCAGGACCTCTTGCTTCGTAGGCAGGGTCACTACCAACTAGGCTAAAGCGGTCGTTTTATAAATCAGGTCGGGAACAAACCGATACATCTACATCACCCTGCTCAGCTCGCACTTTACTGGAATCGTTTTCCACATTTAGAAAGCCCAAAAAGAAATCGTTGGCGCAAACAATTCGGTAAACGGGAAGGTTCCTCTAACCATTCCAAATGTACGTCGTATTTTTTGGGACCTGCATAAAGAAATAAAGCGATATAAAGTTGTTCCTTTTTTGTTTCAATAATACTCGGTAATGTAGAAAACGTCTGTCGGTCTGCACAAACACCCATTTAATTAAACAGGAAGTTTGCAGGACATCCGTTCCGCAGTTTGTTTTGGACAATGAAATCCCTTGTGCTTCCTCGTTTAAAAGGACTTGTGCGACAAACGCTGGGATTCCACGTGAACATATTTTTTAAAGCTACTCGATCTTTTCTCTTTTATCCCGAATAACATCGTCATGATGGTGATTCTATGATCAATTGATATTTTTTTCATTATTATATCGAAAATAAAACACGTTTTAAAGACCACAAAACCGGTGCTGGGTGATTTTTGAATCAGCGAACGATTATATTAAGTTGATATTTTCTGATCTTTTTTTTTATTTAAAATTTTCGTTTTATCCATTTGATTTTTTCCAGCTTAATTGCATTCTTTACAGAGCCTTTTTACCAAATTGATTCTGTGGTTTTTTAAGAACTGAGTCAAGCCTTCTGGATTTAATTATTAAAGTACCCTTCTGTAGCAATAAAATAAACTAACCAGGATTTTCTGCTGCTGTCGGAGCAGAGTCTGCAACAAAGAGCTCAGATCCGAGATAGTTAAAAGTTAATTTCCTTAAGTGAACCGGAATCGAAACCAGGATCACTGGCACGGTTTAGTAAGCATGAACATCTATCATTGAACTAATTGGTCGAGAAACTACCCAAGAGAAAGAAGGTGACGAAAGATTTTTTAAAAAGTCCGTCATGCCCATAAATTTTGATTAATTATGGAATGTGACAATCTGCTTTCATTCAAATTAGCTATGACAAATAACCATTGTGAAAAGTCTTAGTCAGGGTTTTGCTGCTTTGATAAACATTTTCAATTATTTTTATTCAAATAAGCTGAGAGGAGGAGAATGCTTCATTTTATACTTTATGATCTATCCGTCACATTAAATGTGACTGTTTATTCAGTTAGACCGATAATGTCATAAGAACGTTAATGCCATAAAAACAGCCGTAAAATAGAGTTAATGAAAGGCAACATGATTATATCTTCAAGTTGAAGTTTCTAGAAATGATAATAATATTACCTATCTATTGCGTCTAAATCCAATATCAGGTTAGGTATTATCGAACCATTGGATTCCTGACCCATTGTGGAACGCTCTCATAGTATATTTTACTAAATACAAACTGAAACATGGATGCAGAGAAAAAACTCCAGAAAAAGACCAGCGCTGGGAATCGAACCCAGCTCCTCAGCATTCCGTGCCGCGTGCTGAACCTCTACACCACCACTGGTCACGAGTTTAGACACAAATTTTCTCAAAGAAACTTTTACTATGAATTCCCTTGTCAAGTAATGCCGTGTCACTATGAGTTTTTTGTGAAAACGTTCCACAGAGTGTTGGCATTCAGCTGCTTTGATAGTACGCTGTTAGTGTGTTATGTAACTAAGTTCGCAAAGTAAAACTCAATCATCTGTGTCGGTTGACATAGGGAAAGGGTTAAATTACACGACTAAATTTCAAGCCTATTTCAATCCCAATGTAACTTAAAATCTATTTGACCAACACGCGCTTGCAAATATACATGTTTAATGGCCAAATAGCACATTTCATTATAAAATCTTTTGCTAATTCTGTAACAGAATGCCTTCAAACGAGCAAGGATCTCGGAAACGGCTTTAACGATTTCAATTACGCTTGCTTTGTGGGGGGTTTTCAGAGGCGAACAATCGATCTAGCTAGCTCGAACAATTATAAGTAAAGTAAAGTAAAAAAATCTTTATTACCAAAACCTAACTCAATACAAAGAAAAATAAAACAAACAAAATAGGATAAGTAAAACTAAAAACATTACAAAAATTACTGTGCTAAACTTACTGCTAGGTTAGGCAATGGGTCCCAATCTCAGCGTATGCTAGGCACGACGCCCAGCGCTGGTTTTCAGACTAGTCCCTAGAAGAGGGGCGGTCGCTACTCGCGATTATTTGGTTAAATATGAAATTAAATATAAATCCCGTTTATTCCTTATCTTGTGGGAGTTTGAACGAATTCGTCCTCATTTCTTGCCTACATCATAAAGGACCACGAGGACCAAGAGGACCAAGAGGAATGGCCACGGACTGGCAAGCGCAACGTCAGACGTCCACCAACGAGATGGACGGCCAATTTGGTAAAGGTCTCAGGTTTAAGGTGGATGCAAGTTGCTTCCAACCGTAATGATTAGGTATCAATGAGGGAGGCCTATGTCCAGCAGTGGACATCCTTTGGCTGAAATGATGACAATGATGATAATCATAAAGGCAATTACATTTGAAATTTACCATGAGCTTTACGGTGAAGGAAAACATCGTGAGGAAACCTGCATACACCTACGAAGAAATTCAATGGTGTGTGTGAAGTTCCCAATCAGCACTGGGCCCGCGTGGGAACTACGGCCCAAGCCCTCTCATTCTGAGAGGAGGCCTGTGCCCTGCAGTGGGATGATGATGACGATGATAAAGACAATGATAAAGGCAATGTATAATGGCCAAGGGTTTGAGCTGGGCGTTCGTTCATGAGTCAGTGTTAAGGCCAAGCGCCTGATGCCCGCATCACCAGGCCGCATAGACGCTACAGCGCGGGGGGCGCGGATACGTACCCGGCCGCCACCTCGCGCCTCGGACCTTGGACCTTTCGTATTGCAAGAGATTACCCTCCGTACGCTACCGCATCTCTGTACGCGCCGCGCTTGCACTGGCATTATAATTGTTTCTCAGTTCGATTATTTTTATTATACTCTTTTTTTATACAGTCCACGTTTTATTGAAGGAACCATCGAGAATAGATTACCCCTCTAACGTGCACTAGGGATCTAGACTCAACAGTCAGTTCTTCAGTCAATTAGTAAGAACCTTCCTTTTTAAATGTAAATTTTATTTAAATTTACTGTAATAATCGGTTACCCATTTAGTTTAATTGTGAAACTAATTCTCAGACTTTTCTTATTTCAAGATATACGGTTCTCTGGGAAGCTGGCCCGTGTTGGAAGCAATTTCTTGGTTCGCTAGGATTTTAGATTAACAACCGAGCTAGACATGTTTTATTATTTTATCAGCATTTTTCGACGGTTTTACGTTACAACCCAGAGCGGTATCAGCATAAGTCCAATTTTCTTTAATATGGTAAGTTAAGTTAATGCAAAAAAGATTACAAACAAAATAAGGATAGCTTAAAATTTTGTCGTACCCAAGAGTATCTTGTGCTTTTTAGTTCTTTGGGTATACCTCTAAAATGTATTTCATACTAAATACAAACTGAAATATAGATGCACAGAAAAAACCCTAAAAAAAAGACCAATGCTGGGAATCGAACCCAGGTCCTCAGCATTCCGTGCCGTGTGCCATACCTCTACACCACCACTGGTCTAGAGATTAGACACGAATCTTTCCTATACATCATACATTTCAGTCTGCTAAATCATCACCTTGCAGTGACAAGCGCTCATCTAGGTATGTTACACCCTCTCTATCGAGAGATTTTAACACTCCTTCGGAACTAACCGCTCACCTGGACAAGAGATGGCGCTACTGTGGAACTTAAAACAAGTTAAATGATCTATATTTCAGTTTGTATTTAGTATGAAATATATGATTTCACGGGATGACCGTAAAAGTAATAAAAAATGAAGTTGAAAAAATAAATACAAAAAGATACTTCATAGCTAAGCTAACTTCTTCCTCTAAAATGTACCTGTCCGACGTTTAATTATAGCTAGACAGCGCGCGCGGTACAGGGGCTGAGGAGTATGACGACAAAGGGGCCGAGAGAGGTGCGGGCGGCGTGCGTGCCTCGTGTGGCTGCTGCCCGCACCTCTCCTGACCCCCTTTGTCATCATACCCCCTAGCCCCTGTACCACGCGGGCGAAGACTCGTTTAAGCGTTCGTTCGTTAAAGAAGTAACGTTTGATTAACGAAGAATGTGCACTAACTACGCGACCTAGTCTAGCCCCAAATCAGGCAACTATACAAGATATCATCTCGAAGATGTGCTACACTTTGTTTATCGTTCAATGTATGGAAATATTTGTTATCTGCAATAAAAAAAACCTGAAAAACATAATACAGGGCTGAACAAAGTCTAACCCGACCATATCTGCTGAGGTAATCTAGATTTACACGTTGGCTGCCATGAGCATCACCGATGGAATCACGTAATCTTCTCTGTGTGGCCATGAGCATCACCAGTGGGATCAAAAGCTTATTTTTCAGGATATTGTTTTGAGGATTGTTTTATGGTTCCGTAGTCATTTTGTAGAGGATACTCTATAGTTATTTAAGAAAATTAACTAAATATTTCGAATTTTTAGATATCTAACTAATATTGTAATAATTTATGTAATAATACTGATTTATGTTGTAATAATTTATGTAATAATACTGATCATATGAAAATTATTGATAACATGTATAATTCTATTGTGACAATACTCAGGGAAGCTTCTGTTGCTAGTTGTGATAGAAGGCGGCGAAGAAAGGGTGGCTGTATTACGGGCTGGAACACATACGTCAGGGAGGCTCACCAGAGGGCAAGGCTTTGTTTTCAGGAATGGTGTCTGTATGGTAAGCCTAAGTCAGGCCAACTTTATGAGGAAATGTGCAGTTCTAGAAAACATTTTAAAGCCAAACTTAAATATTGTCAGAACAATAAAGACCAAATTACGATGGACAAAATTGCCTCACACCACAGATCTAAGAACTTTGTACAGTTTTGGAAATCAACCAATAAAATGAATCCTAAGGTGAGCCTACCTGTTAGTGTTGAGGGTGTAAGTGAGCCTAGTGATATCGCCAACCTGTTTATGAATAATTTCAAAGTGGAACCTCTGGTGAGGGAGGAGCATGGGGCGGTGTTCGGTGCTGAGAGTCGGATGGGTGGCAGCTCAATCACAATATCTCCTACAGAAATCTCGAAGATTGTTCGAAAAATGACAAGAGGTAAGTCACCCGGACACGACGGTCTCAGCATAGAACACCTGCAACATGCGGGTGATCATCTCCCCAGTGTTCTTGCTATGTTCTTTTCTTTCTGCATTCGTCACAGCTACCTGCCTGACGATCTCATGAAGACGATAGTTGTACCCATTATAAAAAATAAAACGGGTGATGCCTCCGACAAGTCTAACTATAGACCAATCTCCCTGGCGACTATCCTGGCAAAGGTACTGGAGAGTGTGTTCAATACGTACTTAAGCAGACATGTTAATCTGCATGATGCTCAGTTCGGTTTTCGTCCAGGGCTATCGACTGAGGCGGCAGTATTATGTCTTAAGCACACTGTTCGGTATTACACTGACAGGAACACGCCAGTTTATGCGTGTTTCTTGGACTTGTCGAAGGCATTTGACTTGGTGTCATATAATGTACTGTGGAACAAGTTAAATTGTGACACGAGTTTACCGATTGAAATAATAAATATGTTCAGGTACTGGTATGATAATCAAACAAACATGGTTCGATGGGCAGGGGGATACTCGGAAGCTTATAGGATGAAGTGTGGAGTGAGACAGGGAGGGCTTACATCACCCACGCTATTTAATATATATGTAAACGCTTTGATTGAGGAGCTCAGCAGCGCCGGAGTCGGTTGTTCGGTGGACGGCTGTTGTATGAATAACATCAGCTACGCCGACGACATGGTGCTGCTGAGCCCCTCAGTCAACGCATTAAAGATAATGCTAGCTATTTGTGATAGATTTGCTGTGGCACATGGACTCAAGTATAATGTCAAAAAGAGTGAGATATTAGTCTTCAAATCTGGTACTAAGACATACCCAATTCCGTCAATAACTCTTAGTGGTTCTCCTCTTCAGACTGTTACTGAATTCAAGTATTTGGGTCACTGGGTCACAGATACTCTGAAGGATGACGTAGACTTGGAAAGGGAACGCAGAGCATTGTCGGTGAGGGGTAATATGCTTTCACGCAGGTTCGCACGATGTTCTCGAAAGGTGAAGATTACTCTCTTTAAAACTTACTGTCAAACTTTGTACACGTGCAGCTTGTGGAGCAATTACACCAAAAAGACCTACAATGCTCTGCGTGTCCAGTACAACAACGCCTTCAGGGGATTGTTGGGGCTGCCCTGGCGCTGCAGCGCGTCGGGGATGTTCGCAGCGTGGAGCACGAGCGGCTTCCAGGCCGTGCTGCGCAAGCGTGTGGCGTCTCTGTGGGAGCGTGTACGGCGCAGCACCAACACTCTCCTGAAAGTGGTGGCAGGAAGGACAGACAGTCCTATTATTGCTCACTGGATGTCTATGCATGTCAAATCGAACGAACATTTTATTTTTTACTAATTTTAATTTTAAGTTTTATTGTTACTAACTTATTTAATACCTATGGATGGATTGATTTAATCTAATCTGAAATAAATAATTTCAATTTCAATTTCAATTTCAATATTACCTAGCACTTTAGTAATTTTGCGATGCCATGGCTATCACCGGTGAGTTCACTAAATTTGTATGGGGCGTGGAAGCAACACTTTAGGTGAAGTATGGTAGACAGCCAATGTGTTAATTTTGAGACACCTTCCATATTACGTTTTTGGTGTTATGGTTACACACAGATTAAATAAACTTTATACATACCCATAATTAGAATTCAACACTGACACATTGATTATACAAATATCGTGTTACGGTTCAAATCTAGAATCTTTGGAAACGTGAGCCCTGGTCCAAACTAAATTTTATATGTAGCTGAAAAATAATCGTACGTGTTTTTCTACAAAGTTCATATTTTACCCAGTTATAACGTGACAAAGAATTGCTTCAGTCTGAAGTGCGCTCACGAAGCCCTAGAAGGCTTGGCTTGTTTGCTCTCGACTCTGAGAGACTCATTACCTGCTTCATTAAAGCGAGTGTACTCTTAACTAAAATGGACTTTATATTCCAAGTGCTATTTATTTCATTGTTGAGTTGTTTACGAATGTTTTATTCGGTTTGATGGAACTGTAGCTGAACATCGCGCTTGTGGCTTATTGAAAGGTTCGTAGGTATCTTTAAAGATTGAAATGAGAAAAATTCAAGCGAAATATACACAGGAATAAGATACGGGGTTATAACCTGGACTGCTGCTCAGCGCTGCTCTAAAGCGATAGTGATTTGAAACATTCGTTCTCCTAATTAAGAAGAGCAAGACTTTGACTCTGAAATTAATTTTCGGTGAAAATGGAAGCAAATTTAGTATTCTGATTTTGTTTGCTGTACCATAGTCTACATTAACAGCAGGAAATAATCGCTATGATTAACTTTTATATGTTTAATAAAGGTGTAAACACTTTTTTATTATACATTTTCAGAGTACCTTAAAATACCGACGTCGTATACTGCAATTTTATTGTATTTCTTAGAGCTGCAAATAGGAAATGAAAATTGTGTTCTAAAAAAAAAAATTTGGCATTTCGATTGAAACAACATAAAATAAAAAATAATGATATTTGACTAGAATTAGTGGGAGACTTGTTTCCGTATATTATTTGTTAGTACTTTTAATTTTTAGTTTTGTTTTTTGGCTTAGATTAAAAACAGAACATCTAGAGTGTCTAGATTATCGCCGATGCTAAGTCGAATTGAGTAGTTTCATAGTTCATTAGTAAATTGAAGGCACTTAATCTATCAGCACCTAAAACAAATGCCTACATGCTTATCTTTTGCTTATTTAATAGGATTCAAGATCAAAACCAGTCACATTCTCTATAAAATTATACATTGTAATAAAATATTTTCCTTTTCATGGAATTTCCACTTTCTGATATTGTGCCATTGTGATGATAAATATCTTCAAAAAATTGAACGCCTTGTAAAGAAAATAATGAATATCCGTCTAATGAATTTTTTCAATTTCCTTTGTAAAGCCTTACTTCAATAAGAAATATTTTTTGCTCGATCACATTTTCATCCAATAATTGATTTATTATTCCCAATCATCATTTGAAAAGTCCTTTCGCCTTTGTGCTTGTATTTCTTCCCAGAATTTTGTTTTGTTTGTCGTTCGCAATCGAGAAATGGCCGCAAAAGCCATTTATTAACTCTGTATCATTCATCAAAATCGGGCTGTAAAACCTGGCCTGTTATCTAAATGATCGTGAGCCTGTTTCCGTCGCGCCCAAAACGTTTTGTACGAGCAACCAACGTACTTAGGAACCCATAAATTGCTTTGACGAAGTTCTCTTTGCGGCTATTAAACAATCATTTGCGTCAAGCGATACAAAGTACAGCCTTTATATATTTAACCCGTTCACGGTTGCTTTCGCAGGGTCGCTCTAACACGCCGTATTTTTTGGGACAGGTCGGGTTTGAAGTGGAAACGCAATTGACGATCTGCGTCACGCTCGGGAATGATAAAATAACTAGGGGCTTAGCAAGTTAGATGAGTTTAAGGACATGAAATTGGTTTTAGGTTTGCTGACTAAGCAAATTAAAGATATAAGCTGTCTGTGCGTTACATATATCGTTCATGAAGAAAAAAATGTTTTACCGAACATAAAATATGAATAAATAAATCTTATTAAGACCAAGCTAACTGGGTCAACCATCAACGTTTTGTAAGGCCTGCCTGCCTGTCTTCAAAATCTTTTAAGCAACTAAACATTTTTGAATAGAATTTGTATTAATTTGTAGTGAGTAAATATTTATGTGCTGGTTTGTATTTTTATTATTGATGGCTCTACCGATAAATTTTGACATTAAATATTTAACACATTCAGTACCGGCAACGCATATGCCTTTTTTGTCTTTCTCCCAATGCCGCTCTCATAGTTTTGAAGGCAATTGAACCCACATGTGCATTTGTGGCAACCTGACACAGTCTCAAGTTTGACAGTCGACAGCGAAAGCGTACGTTATCAACTATCAAATAAAGGCTGCACCTAGAAACAGTTGTTCACAAATGTCAAAAAACTTCTTAGCTTAACAGCCTACAGTACTAAGTTATGTCTCTTAGATGCATCAGAATGAAGAACGGAAAATAATACGTACACTATAACACAAACGAACATGACAGTTTGTCCAGCGTAGTTTCAGAAACTAGGCTACGCTTAATAACTTCGTACCCTTGTATAGCATACCCACGCCAACGTGTGTTATTTTAGCATGAAAAGGCGACGCACAAGCTGACATGCGAGTTTGTTCGCATAAAATAATTATGGTTGTCATACAAAACGGGCGTTTAGCTTTGTAAAATGTAAAGCGCAAACATTAGCATGTTACCCAACGCGTGAAACGGAAACTTTCATTTACCTAGGTAAGTAAATAGGAGGAGAAAGGCTACAATTAGTATAATAATTGTATTCTGGGAGAATCCACAAGTTGGCAGTTTTTGTGGGTGCCAGGACAGTTTTGGCGTTGAGTTACGTAGTTTGCAGCATAGTAATTATAGGTACTTCTTATCTTTTAAATTGGAATATTGTGATCAAGTACAATTAGGGGATCTTTTTATAAAAACATAAATAGTGGTTTTAATTCTAATTTATTGAATACCAGGTTTTTGCCCGCGACTCCGTCTGCGAAGAATTCATTTATCGTTATCCCGCGGGGACTTTGCAATTTTCTAGGACAAAAATAATTTTATATGCAGGTTATAAACTATCTGTGTGCCAAATTTCATTAGAATCCGTCAAAACTTTACGGCGTGAATGAGTAACAAACTTACATACATCCATCCATACAAACTTGCGCGTTTATAATATTAAGTAAAATTTCGATGTCAGCTGATTGTCACATTGCATGGGCTTCCCAGGGAAAAAGTGTTTGGTTTAATGTTATGCGAAATAGCATAAATAAATACTTAAAGCTTAGTAAAGTACTTTTTCGAATCATAACAGCCACAAGTTTTACAAAATTTATTTTAATTTGGCTCCTCAACTCTGCCTTAAATTCAAATATTTAGTTTAAAATATTGAGTTGATGTAATTGTACTTCAAGTCAACAGCTCTTTACACACACTGAGGGCTCACGGCACGTTTCCCTTTGTCTCTAATTGTTCATCTGCATAATCTCATTCAACAACAGCGGTAAGCTTTTTACTAATGTTTTTATTTGTGCTTATATGAAACCCATTCATTTGTGTTATCATTAGAACTAAGATGAAAGATTTTTTAATTTTAAAAACGAATTTATGAAATCACTTACATTTAATTGAGCAAACACACTGCTGATAAAGAGAAGTAATACAAAAAATAGTGGTACATCATTTCTCACATTTTTCCAATGCCAATTTGAACGTTAGGAGTCGCGACTTTTGATAGTTGCAACAGATGGCACCACACGCCACTATTTGCATTTTGGGTAGGTTGGTAGGGAGCCACGTGGTGCTTTGGTAGCACATTTGATGCGTTTAGCCAGGAGATGCTGAATTGGAGCCCATTCATTCCAACTTATTATCTTTCAAGAAATCTAAGATTTTATCGAGCATAAACGTAATACCGATAAAAACAAAAAAAAAAATATAATCCAGAGAAACAATTTAAGGTTATACTTACGAGTAATTTAATAAAGATCTGTCTTTGTTGGACCTTGAGTGTCTAAATACGAAATCCCTAAATAGGATCAGTTCATCTTTGATTATGTTTTTCTGTTTCTCAGATGTACCTACTTTGTATCTAATCTCCAGGGAAGTTAAATAATTTTTGTATTCGAACTAAGTACAGACGCGGAATGAAAAGGATTGTCACTTTTCGTCTCTATGTCAACGAGTTAAGGTCGAAAGTGACGAACCTTTTCATTCCACTACTCTACTCAAAATATTACGAATATTCAAAAAGATGTGAGTTGTTGTAGTTACTCTTTCATGCTAAAACAGGTGGATGACATTTTGTTATGCAATAGCTTGCTCTCAAAAATAACACATAGGTTATTTTTTATCCCGCTATTCCCATGGAATATATTATAAATTTCAACCACTAAGTCTATAGAAATCAACCATGACCATGAGTCTTTTTCATAGAACGCCATCGAAGATCACAAGGTTTTTTTTTAATCCGAGAAGTTCAATTTAAATTCCAAATCTATTAGTTCGCACGGGGAAAGCCGAGGGTAAAAGCTAGAAATACAATTCGATGTGTTCGTATTCGACATAGTGTAATTTAGCAAGTTTTAAATAGTTTCAACATTGAAAATGATATAAAGTCCCATTAGCAATTAACTCCAACTCATCCGAGGAATAGTATCACTTGTTCCATGTAAAAGGAACTTGAGCCGGAATTGCGTAATTTAATTTGGGCCACGTTTGTTGGAATGAAATTTGAACAGTTTAAAAACTTGATGTAGGTAACGCAAACTACATTGGTGCGTAAAATATTTACCGGACACTACCTTTGTCAAGTTAATTATTCATGTGGTGCAATTACTGTGTACATTGCTTTGTTTTGTTCAAAACGGTAACGTTCCGACTAATGGCATTTTCATACCAGTTTACGTTGTGTAAGTATTTAAACGGTGGTTACCTATTTTAGTTTGTTAGTTTGACTTATCCTGTCTTTATCTTTAGCAGCGTTGTGGGTTTAAATCTAAGTTTGCATCAAAAATTCATCAAAAAATGGCTAATAACCCATAGCCAGCGGAGGTTAAAAGAAGAACACAGAAAATTTCAAGCAAAAGGAATGTATACAAAATCACGAAACATAAAATATGGCGAGTCCTGTTTAATTGTTAGAGCTCACGGCGTATTTTCATGCGCACACGACGCGCTTATGCGCGTTAACGGACTTCCAACGTGATTCAGAGACATTATTATGATGATGACACATTAGGCGTTTCAAACCGCGTGTTTTAGTAACGAAAGAAGAACCTAGAAGACTTGCATACCTGGCTGGACACACCAGAAACACAAGTTTGTATCTGTAGAGCTACACGGTGCGTCTTATTTTTCAAAACGCATTTACCAAAGCGCACGCTTCAAAACGCCTAATGTGTACCAGATCTAAGTCATTTTTATGTAAGCTTTTAATTCATCTAGAGCGCCATGAACTGAACGCGCGTGAAAATATGGTGGGAACTATCACAACTTTTTGTTTAAAATTACTTGGCTCTTAGAATAATAAAGTGTCCATTTTATGATACTTTCTACCCTTGCAACAGCGTGGATTTGGGTTTCGACAGACATTGACATTATAGCCAAACGAAATCTGCTTCGGAAGTTTCACCCATTCCCGCCTTATATCATCCCGCCCATCGTGGTTTTATTTTGTATAAACATTCTTTCTGTAAATAGCTACCGTTTTTTTCGGCCAAAATTATTGCTTTGTTTTTTTTTCGTCTGCCCTTCCACCAGTTGTTTTCTACGAGTTTCCGTTGTCGCAATGTTTGTTTTAAAATGATTTTATTATTTGGTACGCACATTGTTTGAATGACTGACAATTTCAATGTTTTTTTCTTCCATTTTGTTGTGCCTAACTTTCTCATTTTTTTTTTTTTTTTTTATCCTGGCTTAGTGTCCCACTGCTGGGCAAAGGCCTCTCCTCTTGACTTCCACAACTCCCGTTTTGGCGCAATATCAGGCCAGTCCTTTGCATACACATCCAAGTCGTCCCGCCATCTCCTTCTTGGTCTGCCTCGTCGTCGCTGGCCGTTATCCTGCACCCACCAAGTAACTGTGTGAGCCCATCTTTGTGGGTGCATGCGACAGACGTGTCCAGCCCAGTCCCATTTTAACTTAGCAGTCTTTTTCCCAACGTTGACTATGCGTGTTTTTTTTTGAGCGCAACGTGGTGTTCCGGATTCTATCTATCCTCTTCACGCCTAATATGCTGCGCTCGATAGCTCGTTGGCAAACTCATAATCTTCTGAAATCTTTTAAAGCATTATTATATTAAAAATTTTAGCGATTTCTCCCATGCAAAAAACATTATGAAACTTTATCTCCCTCCCTTTATCTCTGAAACTAATAATGCTTTAGGAGTTGAATTAAAAAAAAAACTGTCCTTAGTGCACGACTGTTAAAGGAAGCCTTGTGCATAATTCCAAAGATCCTGGTCCTTGTACTTTCGGCTGTGTATTGACATGCCAGTCATTCAGTCAAAAACTTTTTAATTAGATAATTATGATCGTTACTTAAGTAACGATTTATAAGTCCCCTCCCTACCCCTCCCCTCCTCAAAATTTAAAGCACACGTTTTTTGTTTTGATAACCAATAGAGAAGGGGACTTGTGACCGGGTTTTTTAGTCCGTGCAAGTCGGACACTGTCTGGGCCCTCCATTCCCAGTTCGTCCGAAGGGATTTTTCCCGAGCACAAGTCACCCTTCCACTCCTTAAAGTAAAAAACAGCAAAGACTTCGCGTCTTTGGCCCCTCTGGCGACTCATTCAAAAAAAAGTAACGATTTAAATGGTCAAATTTACATAATATTACGAGTTTCAGTTGCTTCGTTTTTTGTACGGATGTATCAGATCGTAGACAAGAGCTACGATGTAGCACATCTACAGATTTCCGTAGCACTCTTTGCGAATTGAAGCGTGTTCTGTCAAAATGACTTTGGTTTCTTATTGGATTAGACAAAATCTTAAGTCATGTCGCTTGCGAAAAAAAGCTTAGTTAAATCGAATTTCCTTGCCATTATTTCCTGTTAAAATTTTTTCGCTTTTATTCAGATTAATTGTAACTTATTCGGAGCGGAAAACATTTCACGCTTAAAAGTTTTTTTTAAAACGGTTCACTCGTGACTACTTTGAGTAATAAGTCACGTCGCAACTTTCGTCCGAGTCTTGATTTATAAGGAGATTTGGGAATTCTCAAGATCTTTAAATCTAAATCATTTCCGAAATTCGTAATGCAGTGCAGTCGTTTCCGTAAAATCGCAGTCTTTTAAGCGGATTTTCGTGTTCGGGTATCATACATAAATAAACGCACGGCGTTTTCCTTTTGGGAAATAGCGCACGGTATGCTGTGCCACCTGCTGCCTTAGTGTACCTACTTCACTGACTTTCATATTTATTTTTCTAAATTCCGAGAATATTGTTTATTTCTGGTTTCTTTAGTATGAATCTTGGCCTGTTATGAACATCTAGGTACTTACATTCTTGCGTGCGGTAGCTCTAAAAGAAATTAAAAAAAATGTGGACTCGCACGTGAAGAGTTTTGTATATTTGTACGAAACAATGAAACGTTAAAAGCTGCACAAAAAATACATAAGCCGCATAAAAAAATATTAATTTTATCTTTTATATAACGCGTATTCTATTTTAACTTTTTTTATTGTTAATAGTGTCCATAGTGTTTAATTATTACAAGTATGATTCTACCATATGGAAGGACGGATGGCCGAGGTACAGTAATGGGATATATCTGATCTTTTGTAAAATAAATCCAAAAAATATCCCTTTACATGTCATAATAAGCTGCTGTGCTTACTACGACGGTTTCTTCTGTACAATATGTTTATTTATTTTGCTTCTTGTTACTGAGTGTTTGCAAGTTAGAAACTACGTCGGAACATCCTGCATGTATTTATACTGAAACAAAAACTTTGAACTTAAACCTGACATAACAAATGTACATGAGAATTGGTAGAACAAAGCAGCACTACACGTGATATTGGCATTGAAATAAAAACAATATGTTTCTACAATATTATTTAACATACCCTGAAGTTTAAGACAAGTATTTTACAACAGTAAGCCACACATTTTCGACAGGAGAGTTTTCATCGTGCCGATTAATAATAAGACCCAGTCCGCAGTTGCATTAATGTAAAACAAAATCCTCTTCAATTTATTAGAAGACGATTCGAGCCTCAAAACTTTAGCAATTCTCTTTCTCGCTTGCACAGTCTTACGGAACGCTAACCCGAATTCGTATAATTTATTTGTTTTCGCGAAGAAAGCCTACTCCAGTTAAGTAGGCTCTCGTGTTTATTAGCTCAGCGACTTGGTGGATGTGTAACTATGTAGGTTGGCTGATGTAATAAGTGGCCGAGACTGTGGGACAAGTAGTTCCGTTAACTGATTACTACCGTTAATTAGGAGACAGCGAAAAATTCGCAGAATACATCGTATAAAGCATAATATTACGCGCTATTATCATCATCGTCATCTCAGTCTATATGAGTCCCATTTCAGAGCATAGGCCTCCTCTCAGAAGGAGAGTTTGTTACCCTTTGATGCCAAAACTAAAAAAGGATTTTGATAAATAGGCACACGGTTATTTATCGAAATAATACATACTGCAGCATAATAAGCCGTCTGAATGCACTTAAGGTGCGTGCAAACGCCTTAATGTGCTAACATAAATAAAACATTATAAAACTTGTAGTAAAACACCATTTATTTTATTAGGGTTGCACTTCGAGTCAAACATAGGTTATGAATATAAAACTACAAAAGAAATTCACCGTATATACCGCCGATAATATACATATGCCTCGCGCGAGGCGATGGTTTATCCCTATGATAAAATACTATGTAATTTTGTGGTTATAACATCGAATGAAAGAATTATTCCAAAAAAAGACCGAAATGGAACGTACTTATCGAAAATAGCGTACGGGCACTTATGGTAAGTCCCAATTAGAATTTTGAAGATGGCGTTGGCACGTCTCGATACCAATTGTACCTTTTTGCAACGCGGAAGAACACGAAGTTACCCTACAACCTAACTCGTAGTCCCTAAACCCACATGCGCATGCTGATTCAAGAATCAGAAAGGCCAGGCCAGTAGAAAGAGCGTAAGTTGAAAAGGGTTGCATTAACGTATCAATTAGTAAGATAGTGTGCCGAGGAGTAAACGGTATAAATCTATACTATCGGAAAAATTAAGGTCTTGAAAACAAATATGTGAAGGAATTTAGGTTCCTAAATTAACTGGTGAAGTATCTTCTTCGTTGGCGACGAAACAAATCCAAGGTATACTTATGAGCACTGATTCTCTGATGTATTGAATTCCTTTAAAAACGTAACTCGTAGGTACGCTTAATGAAATAGCCCGCAGATCCGCTATTCCTCTCACGGATTCACTGGGGTTTAACTACTGGGGTGACGGTAGGGTTGGAAAGAAATTTTAAAATTAGCCCATTTTCAACACCAAAACCTAGCCGAACAACCTGCTCTAATAACCAATGAAGATGACACTTACCCGATGAAAAATCGGCCTTCCAAACAAAATCTGCTTTAACAAATAGGCGAGCAGCGAACGGACAATATGTAAAAAGCTCCTTAAAGCCTTTCCTTCTTGTAAATGACTTAGTCACAGACTTATAAACGGGAAAACTATTTTTCTTGAGAAAAAATTGGTAACTGACTTGCGTCCGACTCCTCTTATGTCTGAAGTAATTCTGTCATCCAAATCAAAACAAACAACTCTGACAAACCCCAAACCCAATTTTTAAATTTGAATAAAATTTCTCCTATGCATGAAAATATGTATGCGGCCAGGAAAAACAGCCAGTTAAAAATAACAGTGAATAGCCAAAAAGTTTTAATTTTAAAGTATTCATGCAGCTCTATAACGCTGCAATACATACTACATATACCTAATAATACCACACATCTGAGCAGAACTTGAATAATGTGTGTGAAGTTTTAATCCGCACTTGGCCCGCGTGGTAACTACGGCACAGACTCTCTTGTTCTGAGAGAAGGCCTGTGCGCTGCAATGGGACGTGTATAGGCTGGGATGATGATAATAATGATGACTAACACGCGTTTTTGACACCGAAGTCGTCATATTAGAATTCCTTTTTATTTTTGAGTTACAAAATCCTAAAAGAGCTAAGTAAATGGTTTATTGTCAACTCGTTTTGTAGCGCGTTACATTTGAAAGACGCATTTACCACATTTGACCCTAATCAACATAAAATAACTCACTGGCTCACTTATTTCCATAAAAAATATTACGTAACATTTGTAATAAAATTCATTCGCAAACAAGCAAATTTTAGACCGACATTTATTACTCAAATAACACTTTATTCGGACTGCATAAAAAACCTTTCAACGCGAATCGGATGATGGATGACACTAAGCTTCTTTGGATTTTGCGTCCTTTTCCCGATTGTATTTATTGAATCCCATATTAAAGCGGTTAACAGGCGTGAATGATTCGTCGACCTTTAATATAAAACTTAGACTCAACTTATCTCCGACTATAAAGACGTCCCAATGCTGGGAAAACTATCCTTCTTTCAGAGAGAACTTGGGTCATAGATCACACAAGGGACCAGTGCGAATTAGAAACTCAATTTTGGGGGTTGAAATCGCTCGCGTCCGAAGGTTTACACTCGAGATCCTACACGTGACCCCTGGGTTGCGCTAAAAGAGGGATACAACTCCGGTTACCACCTTCGGCCGTGGTTGGTCACCACCCTATAGGTTGAGCCAGGCCGCCAAGCAACTCTCGTCGTGTTCAGGCCTATTGCCTGCAGAACCCATTCTGGAGGAAAAGTCTGAGCGGTTGTGCAGCGCGTGCGTACCAGTTGCGGTGCCGCGTATTTGTTGTACGGTTTGCACTTGTTGGGATGTGCCCAACAGTGCGCTCAAGTGCCTTCTTCCTTCTTATTCCTATAAAATTCAAGTCTAGGGTGATAAGCATTTACTAGGCAAGCGTGTTCCATCGTAGCCCTCATCTTTGCTTTCCATCAGGCGTGATTGTGGTCAAAGCAAGCCTATATTTATTGTACATAAAAAAAAACGTCACGCACACCTTTATATTGATTCGCAACGATTCATAATCAACGTTAGTCATAAAGAGATTTATTTCTGAAACAGTTTTTTTTCGGAATTGTTATAAAACAAACCTAACCTAACTTACTACATTCTATAAGATGGCATTTAAAAAAAGTCCTAAAAAAATACTGTTTCAGAAATAAATCATTGTATGACTAACGTTGATTATGAAGAATGATGCATTATGACTTACTAAATTATGCGAAACCAAGGGATCCCATTTAGGGGCCGTGTTATAGTATAAAGCGCGAACACCCTTGAATGCAGTCACTACCTCTTTCTACCCTCATCAACCTGTGACAAAAAGAATTCGTGAAAACTATTATTATTCTAAGTGCGTTATTGTATAGCAAAGTTACTGGTTCAGGTTTCCTTAGGATGTTTTCCTAAAACAAAATCCCTCATGGTAAATTACAAACGTACCCACGACCCTCTGCTTGAGAGGCCATCGGTCAAATTACTTGCCTCTCACGGCTTAAGGTATATTCATAATATATCTACAGACACTGAGCGTGTCAGATACGTGTCGTATCAGACACAAACAAAATATTCTTTAAATTAAAAACAAATGATTCTATGCCTCTTTACACTAATTTTCGACCTTTAGTCGGAAGCACGCTACTGTTAACTTTCCTTATGTTATACAGGGATCTGCAATACAAAGGGTTAATTCGGTCCGAGACCTAGGGGTACAGTTGGATCAAAAACTCACTATGACCGAACACATTGACACCATAAGTAACAAAGCATATAAGAGCCTTGGCTTTATCATGAGGGTTTGCCAGCCTATGAAAGATCTTGCGTGCATAAAGAATTGTTGAATGTCCGTAGCGTGCTACCAGTACTAGAGTATGCCAGTTGCGTTTGGTCCCCCCAGTTACATAATACATTCTCATAGAATAGAACGTGTTCAAAGTAAATTTTTAAAATATCGCAACTATAAAGCTCGTAGGCATTTTAATTCATATGAAGAGAGTTGCAAATTCCATAAGCTAGCTCCCTTAAACCATCGGCGAACTGTGTCTGACATGATGCTGATCCATGACGTGACGAGCGGCCGGTTGGACTGCCCCTCTCTGCTCGCGTAAATCGAGCTTTGTGCGCCTGGTCGCCGCACTCGTCACACTCCTCTCTTTAAAGTTCCCTTTCGTCGTACCAACTACGCCCAGAGCTCAACACTAACTAGGGTTGTACACACTTATAATAAGTCCTTTAAGGATGTGGACCCATTTGTCACTTCGAGGAATAAATTCAAGGTTTCCAATGTGAGAGAAATTTCCTGGTAATACAATGCACACACGCACGCACATACGCACACACACGCACGCACATTCACACACACACACACACACACACACACACACACACACACACACACACACACACACACACACACACACACACACACACACACACACACACATGCTTAGTGTATTTTAGCAACACTTTAGTTACTTTTTTTTTATTATTTTTCTCGTTATCTCATATTAAGTATCTACTTACAGGTTTTTTTTATTTTTTCTTTCTTATTGTTATAGTCGGGAACATAAATATACATGCGCTCCCTGGGCGTCAATATATCTATACACTTCAATGCCATGAACCATAAGGTTGATGATTGCATGTATTTGACGCGTTGGGTGTGTGGATGTTTGTGCTTTCGACTGTACGTTTGCTCCTACTCAGGTTTGTAAAATTACATCATTAGGGGAGTTCTGTTATTGGCCTTAAAAATCACTCTGTAATTTAGGATAAACTTGATTGTACCACTGTTGAACACCTAAATAAATAAATAAATTTTTAAAATGAACCTGGAAATCTGTTTTGATGAGTTCTTCATCATCATCATTATCATGTCAGCCGTCGGACGTCCACTGCTGGACATAGGCCTCCCTCCTTGATACCCAATCACTACAGTTGGAAACGGCTTGCATCCACATTGAACCAGCGATCGTCCGCCCATCTCCTTGGTGGATGTCCCACGCTGCATTTGCCAATCTGTGGTCTCCATTCGAGAACTCTTCGGCCCCAAGGGTCATCTGAGTATGAGTTCTTACCTTGAGGCAACTTTTCAAATGAATGGGAAATAATTCTGAATTAAGTAATTGCATAATAACGTAACGAATGCGTTAGTTGACTTACCATTTTTTTCTATTTCGTAACAAAAATTGATCCCTGTTCAAAAATAGGTGGTAATCCTGTATAAGTTGAGACATGTTTTGGACTAGTCCGTAATCCTTTATCAATGCACGTTCGCATTCGCAGCTAGTTAAACAATGCGCACCAGCGGTCTGCCCTGTCGGCTGTACCTACTTATGTACATTGGATATCAAGATGATATTGAAAATTACTGCTTAATGAAGAGGGATTAAATAATGTAATATTACTGTAACTAGAACAAACTGAAAAAAAAAAAACAGAGAAGAAATGCTTTGGGCGAGGTAAAAGAAATAATTCCTAACGGGAAAGCCGTAAAATTAAGTACAAAAATTAGGATGAATAATTTCTGAAGTTAGATAGCGATCTATCAATTCGAAACAGCGCTATCTGGCATGGCTTTTAAAAGTTTGTACGATTTATGACATGCATTTCATACAATTGATGCTTGGCGACAAAAGATTCGCTAATCAAAAAATAATAACTCGTGAACGGTTACCATCATTCCATAATCATTAATGTAATGATCAACAACGATTCACAAAGTATCCATTTCACAAACCTTGTATTCCTCAAATAATGATTTATAATGTGATGTTTTTAAAGTAGATACTTAGTTTAATAATTTGCCTAATAAACTACTTGTAAAACAATATTTTACGAAACAACCAATTTGTTAATCGTTAAGTTTCCAAACGTTGTTTTTAAAATAAATGTTTATGGAATGTTTTTTATGAAGTGATTGGATACCCTCAAGAACACATTGGGAAATTTTGCTTCGGAAGTTAAGCTCGCGTTAGTGTAAGGGTTCAGCACGCGTCCTGGATTAACAAAGACTCGGGTTCCATCCCCAGTACATCTTTTTTAGTTTTTCCAATTTGTTCTACTTACAGAATTATTAAAATTAAATCATTCTTAACGGAAGAGCCGTAAAATTAAATACAAAAATCAGGAAGTAACATTTCGAAGGTTAGATAGTGATCTAAAGTATATTTCACCAAGAAATTCTTTTACCACCCTAAGGATAAAATGACAGTTGTACGGTTTGAATCTTCAAAGGCTTTTTACGCTTACAAGTCAATATGACAATAAACCTTATTGTTTGTATTCTGTTACTGGAAATGTAAAAAAAATAATAAAGCATTTACTTGGTTCACTGTACTGGCCCGAAACATGGCGGACTTAACTCAATTCATATACGGGAATGATCCGTTTATTTCATTGTATGTTGACCTTTGCTTATAGGAGCCAGCACGATCGATTTGCGCTTATATTTAGCTCCGGCTCTGCAGATTTGTCTCTCCACTCTATTCTGTCTATTTCCGACCCATCCGAGCTGCCGTCAACTGAAGTACTATTCTTTGTTTCTAGGCCGTCCTATCTGGCTATATTTTAACTACCGTGATATTTAGACAATATTAATACAAATGGAAAATCAGTGTTAGCTTAGTGGTCTGTTCTATGAGCTCGAACTTCTGATTTTTTTTTTAATACAAGCACGGAACTCAATTAGATATTTGCTATGAGCTTTACGGCGAAGAAAAGTATCGTGAGAAATTTCACACACAGCTGCGAAGTAATTTATTGGTACGCGAAGTTCCCAATCTGCACTGGTCTCATGTGGGGTCTAAAACCCAAGCCTTCTTATTTTGAGAGGAGACTTTTACCCACCAATGGGACGTAGGTATATAGACCGAACATGATGATGAATGTTCCAATTGTTCCATACTCTATGATCTTAAGTAGATAGTTACGACACATGTCGAATCGTCGTTCGGTAATAAATCCAATGTTCTACATTAACAATCTAACATAACAATATATATATCTTCTTTCAGATATTTTATTCCATGATCCCGTTATTAAAAGTTAAAAGTGTCGTCAATTTGGGTATTGGGATAATAATTCAAACGAACCACTGTATACAAAACTTGTTTGTGGAAATGAAATAAATCTGCTTTTGCGCAGTCATGAATGTCAGTTTGAAGATTTAATTAAAGCTTTACTGAAGAATAATGGGTTATTCTAGTTTAGTGGAACATATCATGCAGCAGCATTTTTCAGTAGGCTGGGGTTTTTTTAACACGGTACGGGACAAGTAGCCTTATTTTACTGTTTTTTTTTGTCTTTAAATGAGTCTCTACATGTTTTTTTAAACATATTTATTTAAAACTTTTTAGATTCACAATCGGAGCCAGTAGGTGCCATTGTAATTGTGTTCTAGGAAATAAAATCAGTCAAATCAGCTAATTAATTTTAATATATCAGTAAAATCAACTTATATTTTTGTTTCATCAATCTTTCCGGGTTCGATACCCGATCGGGGCAGATATTTGTGTGGAAAATACGATTGCTTGTCTCAAGTCTTTGATGTTTAATATGACAATGCATTTAAGTTTGTATTTATATTTATATAATTATATAAGTATGTTTATCCGTTGTCTAGTACCCAAATTACAAGCTTTGCTTAGTTTGGGACTACGTTAATTGGTGTCAAAAGTTTTCATGATTTATTTTTTATTTATTTTACTAATATTGTAAATACGAAAGTAAATAATGTGTCTGTAATCACTTTACGCTTTAACCACTAAACCGATTGAGATGAAATTTGGTATAACGATATTTTGAGACTCTAAGACATATATGGCAGTTTTTATCTCAGAAAATTGCATGGTTCAAGCGGGATAGCATTGCGAGTCTAGGGCGACAGCTGCTCAGTAATATATTTCGTAATCGTGGTCAAATCAAAGGCCCGGTAAAAGCAACCTCTTTATCAATCTCCAGGTCAAATTGCAATCCTGTTAATCCTAATTCCCGTCAAGATTGATTATCAGAAGGAAGATATTCTGAAAAAAGCTGTAAGCGAATTGCCCCACGTATTTCCTCTTTGCCGCCTCGCAAGGGCCAGATAAAAACCGGGACCGCGCCCAAAGATTTATTTATTTTTATGGCCCACCATTTGTTAAGGCGCAGCTGAATCTTCGGTCCGCCTTCTGTAATAGGACAGGGTTGTGTTGCACTTCACTCGTATACTTCGAATTCGGTACGCCATCGTCGTTGTTCAAATTATCTTGTTTTCAAATGCGCCTTTTCCGAGTAAAGCGAGACGAGGGTTCAAAATTGTCATAATTATTCAAGATTTTCACATTAAAAATCTTACTTTTCGTTGAACAAACGTTCTTTTAATATATAGTATTTTTTGAAGTCTGTTAAAATTTTAAGGTGGATTAAAAATAGCCCCGAAGGCCACAATAATGAACAGCGTTAAAAAAGTATTATTTAAAAAAAAATGTAAATAGGGTACGAAAATCCAGCAAACTATATTGTTTGTGCTTAAACCGATAGCCTGAATTAATTCAAGTACTTAGAAGCGTTATTGTGCGTATGTTTAGATAAAATTTATTTAAATTAGCTAGTAAATTTTATTACGATATCTATTAAATACACGTACGTATGCAATAATTCTAGTTTTGTTGCAAATGTATTTATGCATTTCCTTTTTCAATTAGGTAAATTCATTTTTTACCACCTTAGGCCCTGTCTTACTGCCATTTTTTTTAATATGGTGACTGCCGCATGATGAGATAGGTAAATGAGCCTTGACTAAGTCACAATATAAACTAAACCATACATTTGCAATGAGATTTAAATAACAAACTTTTTACATTACGAATGCGGATACATGAATACGGGCTGAGGAGAAACGACTATTAATCACAAAATGGAATTAAAAATGTACCACAAGGCACGCTCATAATTTATATGTAATTCAAATTTGAGAACACGAATCAGCTGAAAGCATGACTGTGAATTCATAATGTATGCAAGTTGGCTCAGGAGAGACATTTTATGTAACGTCTTAATTGTATTCAGTGTGAGTGTGTGTTAAAAGCATCTTTGTATAATATTATTATATGAAGTGTGTTTTATGCTGCTGAAGATAAACGTCTAAAAAAATATTAACTAGCGTCAATTTCTTTTTTTGTAAATAAAGTTGACTCCAAATTCACAAAGCAAAGTAATCTTGTTTTTAAGTTAATAATTGTGGTCATAATCATAGTCATAAATCATAATCGAAATCATGGTAACCCTTCATTTTAGTGTTGAGCTGTCATGTCAATTCTATTAAGATTATGTAATTCAACCTCTTCTAATTGACAGATTTGGTTCCATGCACACTTGCCAGGTCAATTGTTGGCTAACAGAGCCATCATCAGACAAAGCAATCAACATATACCATTTCATTGCTTTGTCCCTTGACTAGAGAACTGAGTAAGCATCTATGAGGTTGACATGATCACCTGAGATATTAAGCAGGACGATTCTGACTCTTACTTGGCCAATTATTTAAACCAACTTAAAATTAGTATTGGGCTCATTTAATTGTTAAAATATTCTATAGGTACATCGGGTATTAATAAATAAACTCTTTTTAAATAGGTGCGTGCTTCATCGCATCTTCGCTTTCCAACAGGCGTGATTGTGGTCAAACGCAAGCCTATATTGTATAAAAAAAGGTAATGTTAATAATTAAAGTGTAAACCTCACCTTTTCAGTAAAGCGAAAATTAACTACATGCAGTTTATATTCAGGCTATTAAATTATAAAACAAGTGAAATATAAAATTTAATAAGAGTAACTTAATTTCACTGTAATTAAATTGTTTGAATACCTGTTTGAACGAGGGTTTAAGCACTGAAACACTCAGTTTCGTTGGCAATTTTATTCTTGTAAAAGGTGCTTAATTTTGTAAGACTTAACGCTGTTTAATTCTTCGTGTTGATTGGGCAGTAGCGACATAAAACCAAAATTAGAATATTTAGGTTTTTTACAAATTTTTTGATGTTAGTGAGTATTTATTAGTACTGATGTAAATGTTGTTATTTTTTATGCTTTATGGATTCAAAATTAAAAAAAAGATGTGATCGTACCATTTGATTCTGGACTCGCCGTATAACGTTCTCTCAGTAAGTTTCATAATGAATTTCCTTGTCAAGCAATACGACATCACTAGGACTTTTTCTGTGATAAGCTTCCACAGTTGGTTCGACAGTACAAACGTTAAACGCATTATTCATGCTCAATTTGTGGTCTTTTCGGTGGCTTCAAGTTGAATTGAAATGACTCAATTGATGTCGTCACTGTGTGAGCTTTAAGATCTTGCGAATCTATCTTTTATGTTTTCATCCGCTACGGCTTAATTTTCAAAAATTTCCATAAACTAAATCTGAGAAAAATTCCATACATTTGTCGAACTGGGGGCTACTACGAAGTTCGCATCATGCCGTTCCTTTTAAGCCGGGGCCGCATTGGTAAGACGACCGGCGACGCGACGCGACGGCGACTAAATCAAACGTATTCGATTTAGTCGCCGTCGCCACTGCGGCCGCTGCGCCCGCTCACATAACACGAACTATGTTTGATTTAGTCGCCGTCGCGCCGCGTCGCCGGTCGCCTTACCAGTGCGGCCCCGGCCTCACTCTTCTGTTTAATACTACTAGCGTGAATGGAATGGCACGTTACGGAGTTCGAAAATCAAATTACGCAGAATAAAGCAGAGATTAGATTTGCAAGAAAAATCGTGCAAGTTGTAGTTGGTCGTAAAGCGAACGAGTTTGAAGTGGTCAATCGAGCGTCGCAGTGTAGTGCAACTTGCACGATATTTCCTACGGCAGGATAATTGTGTAACTTTTTTGACACTCGGCATTGGATTGTAATGACAGTTTTTGTATGACTGTGACAGCTGGCTGTTTCCGATACCAATCGTTAGCCCATATAAGAACTGTCAAAATGAACGCGATGGCGATTGCGAGGGAGTTAGACAATTAGCTTGCTGGTCTAAATTGAGCTTAGGTAAGACCTGCTTACAACATTTCACGAGAATTGGTTAAAAAATTCAACCTGTACAGCAAAACAGCCGAGCATCCGCTGGATGGACGTCCGAAAGCATTAGCTCGGCGAATAAAAAATGATTGACGTTTTGAAATACAGTTTTAAATTTATACGTTCTTAATTACTCCTCACAAATAAACCCCAACGATTTCTTCAGACCTTGTGATCTTCTTTAACACCTTCAGGCTTTCTTTTGCAATGAATGAGGCTTTTGCTGAAATTATTGGAAGGGCAGCGTTCCGCAGTTCCTCGCGTCCCTTTGTTTTACTTAATAATAGACGTCTTAGTTGAAACTGAACAACCAAGTCGATATCGCGGAAAAGCAGCAAGGGAATTATTGAAACCTTATCGAGTAGAGCCGGTACAAAATATAATTTTGAAAGTTGAACAGACATTTCAATGCGAGTATTTTTACGCAGATTTACGCAAATGTGAAATAACATTTGAAATTTACCACGATACGGCGAGGAAATCTGCACATAGGTACCTACTTGAGAAGCAAATCAATGGTGTGCGTGGAGTTCAAAAGCCTCACTGGTCGGGACTGGTGGGACCTAATACCACAAACTCTTTTGTTCTGGGAGGTAGCCTGTGCCCAGCAGTGGGACGTAGATGGCTGGAGATAATAATAATGAATGTAGCTGAGTATCCTTGAGAATAGAAAAAAAAATATCGCAAAAAGCTGCTGAAACAATTCACATAAATTCACTTTTAGGATCGTTCTTAGTCGTTTCGTCGTCTTGGCACCTAAAGACGGCATGGAAAACTTCATCTTGCCAAAACATAACATTATATGTCTACTTGCTTTATCCGACGGCTTGGCCTGAAACAAGGTTACGGTAAAATTTTTAAAGCACAATTTTCACTCATTCAGCGCTATCTATGGATTGCAGACGAAATTAACACGTCATCCTGAAAGCCAACACTACTACTACAACATTCTTGGACAGCGCCCCTATTTTTGTTTAAAAAAATAGTATCGGGATATTAAGTATCCTATATCTCAATCCAAAGCTTTGTCCATCTATAACCCATATTTTATCTTAATCCGTTCAGCCTTTAAGTTATTGCGTATTTGACAAACAAACATTCACGCAACCAAACATACAAACATCTTCACACTCTTTCTCATTTATAATATTAGTAGGAAAGCAAACCATTAACGTAACGAAGCCAAGATGGCATTGGGTAACGTATACAAGTAGCCCATAAACCTCTTGTATTGGACATTTGGAGCCGAATATTAAAGATAGAGGTTAACCATTCCGGGTGATAGCTTTGTTTTTGCTGCCTTGTTTACTCTGGGATTTTGTTTACGATTTGTATACCGTTAATTAGAAAGGTTTCTTTATTGAGACTGGCTTATAATAGATTCTGATAAAAGATTTATTTTCAATCAGTGGAAGACATAAAAAGAACATTTTTTTATAGGCACCTACATAATTGTAACCAGCTTTGCGTTCTCTTGAAAGAAAATCTTGAAGTATTTTTTTTTGCGACACAAAATAAAAGAGCAACTGTAAATACACGGTACAGCTTGTCTAATTTAAAATGACGCGCCCCACCACCGCATTCACGCACAGGATTTGAAACTCAATTTAAGCTACAATAGAGAAATATTTCTCTTGGCAGATGTGCGTAAATGCGGTGGTTGGGCGCGCGTCATTTTAAATTAGACAAGCTACGTTACCCAGAGGACTCTTGCTTAACGCACTAGAAATATCAGGTGGTTTGCAGAAGCATTGAGAACGTTGATGGACTGTCTTTCTTTCCAACTCGGAACATAACAATGAACTGCTGCTTAGGTTTTGGTTTTAAGACATTTATTCTCATATAAGACATTACATCACTTTCATGAGAACTAGTTTACATTATCACTAAGTAATTATAAAATATAAGTAACATGATCGGTTCGTCGGTAAAAGTTAAGATAGTGAGTAGGTAGCTAAGTACATTCATTCAACAAAAGAGGTAGTAGTAGGTAGTTGGCCGTTCAACTCATTCTTTGACGTTTTACAATAGTACCTTATTTATTATTAGTTACATACCGAGCAAGTTATTTTTTGAATGAGTTAAACGAGTTCGCTCTCTTTATTAAATAAGCTTAGCGAGTGATTAGGGCGTAAGATTTTGTTAGTCAGCTTGGCGGACAAACCTGTAAGACTAACCCATTATCATGATTCAGTCAAATCATGATAAAAAGTCGTAGTAGCTTAGTGGTTTGACTAATGGCCTCTCAAGCAGGGGGTTCTCAAGCCCTGGCGTGAACCTCAGATTTTTCAGAATTTACGTACGAAATTACAGTTGAAATTTACCATGAGCTTTACGGTGAAAGAAAACATGGTGTGGAAACCTGCCCACACCTACAAAAAAATTCAATAGTATTTGTGGAGGTCCCAATCCGCACTGGGGCTGCGAAGGAACTATGGCCCAAGCCCTCTCATTCTGAGTGGATTTGCTTGCAGTGGGACGTCTGTAAGTTTGAATGATGATGCCCATAACTATTTGATTTCGGCGCCTTTTGATAAATCCATTTTATTGTCATGAATAGATGATGTAAATATAGACATGCAAAGGTATCACTTTGTTTGTTGCGAGACTTGTATTGATTTAAGACCCCCGTGAGAGTTGCGAGTTTGAGGATAGGTAGCACCTTGGTTCCGTATTCGGATCAGGTCCACCGTAAAGTCAACACCTTTCCGGCTAAATAAATAAGTTACAAATGTTGTAAACGTCGGTCTCGTGTGATCTGTTTGATGAAACGACTGTTTGTGGATTAGCTACTCGTATCTTCTGAAATATCGACGAAAACGGAACACTGTTAAACTTGAGTAGAAAATTATCAGTTTAGTTGATAATTTGAAAGACCGATCAGTCTGTTTGAAGATTTACTCGTACTATTAATTATGTCATCATCATCATCATCATCCCAGTCTATAAACGTCCCCTTGCAGGGCACAGGCCTCCTCTCAGAGTGAGAGGGCTTGGGCCGTAGTTCTCACGCTGGCCCAGTGCGGATTGGGAACTTCACACACACCATTGAATTTCTCCGCAGGTATATGCAGGTTTCCTCACGATGTTTTCCTTCACCGTAAAGCTCAAGGTAAATTTCAAATGTAATTTCGCACATCAATTCAGAAAAACTCAGAGGTGCGACCCGGGATTTAAAGCCACGACCCCTAAGAGGCCATAATTAATAAATTAATTAATTAATCCATCCCTATTTCCATACTATCATACTTATTATACCTAATACTATAAATGTGAAAGTGTGTTTGTTTGTTTGTCCTTCTTTCACGTCGAAAATGAGCGACGGATTGCCGTGATTTTTTGTATATACATAGTTGAAGGGCTGGAGAGTGACATAGGCTACTTTTTATCATGGGAAAATATCTTATTCCCACGGGAAAACACGTTTTAATCTACTACAGCGGGGGCGAAGCCGCAGACATCAGCTAGTATACTATAATTATTAGACATAAATATTACGTACGGTATCTGAAAACTAACAATGTTATAGATAAGATACAAAAATTTATACATAACCGAAATTCCAAATAAAATATTTTACCACGTTCCTTTAAAATAGTCTTAAATAAAAAGAGCCGACGAATTTTCATTTCCCTTTGTACTTGTTATTTGTCACTTCAAAGAATTCACAGCGAAGAATTTTACCTCTCCTTTAATAATTCTGAACAAGGTGCGAGAAAGATGAAGATAGGCGCAACCTCGGCTTGAAATTGCTTTTTTAGATTTTGTTAAAGTCTGTTATATTTGGGCGAAAAGTGAGCAAGAACCCGCTGAAGTAGTTATATCCATACAACCAGAGGCTGTATTGTCTAACGCTTCTGACGCTTGCCTTCGCTTTCTGTCATCAACTTATACCGTTTGACAGAAAAAAATAGTGATTGCGAAGGCAAGCGTCAGAAGCGTTAGACAATAAGGCCTCAGTATCCACAGTGTAGTAAGTGTTACCGTTTGCTTAAGGAATGGAAATAAGAGTTACTTACTACACGGCGCCTACAAGACTGCATGCGTGCAGTTATTAACCGACACGCTCATATAGGTAATGCCACCAGAGTTGAGGCCACGCACACAACCACATCTCATGTAATGACAGAGGGATTTTGTCGTTGTGTTGTCGTTAAACGTCAACACAACGTCAAAATCCCGCTGTCATTACATGAGATGTGGTTGTGTGCGTGGCCTCAACTCTGGTGGCGTTACCTATACATAATATGACGATATATTATTATGTATTTAATTTATCCAAGCGCGTGTATCACAGTTGATTCAGAAAGTATTTTTTTCATGTCACTCTGTAACGTTGGTGTACATGGAATTCAGTTAGATAATGAATGGCCTTATGCAATAAGCAGACAGTACATTAAAATAAAACACTTCGTCGTATAATACCTGTTACGTCGACTGTAAAAATATTATAATATTATGTCCCAATTTCTAGTTTTTAGTATCGAAAAAAAGCGTTCTTAATATTATACTTTACAAGAAGTGAATTAACCATTACTTAAAATAGAAAAACCGGCTAAGAGTGTGTCGGACACGCCCAGGGGACACGCCCCACGCATAGGGTTCCGCAGCCGTCAGACGTGTACCTTCTATCTGTATTCAACAAGGTAATAATTTTCTAAGGATTTTGTATTTTGTACGGAATTTCCCAAGTACGTATATTTTATAGGTCAGGCTACTATTTACTCTTAAACTACTAATAATTCTAAAGCAAACTTAGCCGTAATAGTTTTCCTTGTTGATAAAACATATTTATTTACTCCCATCATGATTTTTTTCATGATTTTCAAACCAACAGTCTAACTTTTTGAGGGCGAGAACGCTCGACTTAAAACTAAAATTTGCACATTAAAGTTATATGTTTCGCAAACAAATCTCTGAGTCGAAAAATCGTCTTCACAACTCTGTAATGATTTTAAAAGGTTACTTATACTATAAGGTTAAACGAGAAAAAAAATATCACCCCCACTTTTCGTCTATAGGGAGGTGTAGGTACACTAAATTTTTTTTTTACATTTTATTTTATCTGTTTGGGTAATTGATATATAATAAATTATAGCTTTCTATCCCTCTCTCTCTACGCTAAGCTGTGGACAGACGGACGGACAGACAGACATGGCAAAACTATATATGGGTTCCATTTTGCCATTTTGGCTCCAGAACCCTAAAAACGATTTGCGGCAAAAAGAGGAGTTAAATCTAAATTTATTCGTAAAAATGTCAAGTGCAGCTCGAAGGGTGATATTTGAATTAAGTTCTTTAAAAGTGGTCTCTCAAGATTAATCAAAGAGAAATGCCGGAGGAATAAAATTTTGAAACTTTTTTTATCAAGCACTGTCTTAAATCCAATTCGAAATGAAAATTTGATTAGATCTTTTGTCTTAACCGCCTCGTGAAAACGCTTCGTGATATCGGCCTTGCGCGTGCTAAATCTGTTATGTATTCGACTTTTAATTGACAAATAAGTACCTAGCAACATAAAATATAGGTAAAGCATTAAGTGGTTTGATTAAAATCGAGCACATAAAGATTTGGCATGCGCAACGACGGTATTTAAGTTTGCGTATTGAATTAAGAAGAACTTTAACAAGATCTGATATTGCAAACTATTCTTTTAAATACTGCCTTACGTTTTTTAGTCAACTTTTGATTAAATTTTAAAACTTTACCTACTAGTTATGGTGCTCCTTGTATTTAATGAACTGAAACAATATTATTACTTTGCTCACCCGCGACATTACGATAGTTACGTTTATGTAAGAAATGCGTCTTTATGCAGTTTCTCCACCTCCACACTTTACGAACACACAAATCACACAAACCCAAATATCACCATAAGCAAACTACACTGACGCGTTTCGAACTCATTTAGAGCTCATCTTCAGAGTAAGTAGGGTCAACGTCATAATCGTCGGTGCGAATACAAAAATCGCTATGTGTTTTTTTTCGATTTTACGATTATTTGATAATTTCATTTCTTTTAATGTCCTACGTTAACCCACAAAACCGTTTTTTGATATCTTTATTGGTTTTGAAAATAACAAATTCCGCTATGTGCACGCGGAACAAAGTTTGGATGGAAATAAATCGCTTTGTGGTTTTTAGCACATAGCGATATTATGCGTGAGGTTCTCCATCAAAATCAATAGTTTATTACAATAGTGTGTTGCACATGGCGATTATTTCTTGATTGAATTACCCGACAGTGAGACTAATTTTAAGAAATTAATGTTAATAAGTGCTTTAATTTCACATTTTATCAAGTAAGTGCTACCAGGTTTTATTAGATTACTTGTTTTTGCTTAGTAAAATTGCACGTATCATTTAATAATGAATACGTTTATGACCAAACTATACTATTTTCTGATTACTACAGTATGGATATTTTGTCAAATCCTGTCCGCTCCGTTCAAGTGCATGAAACATCACCGAGAAATGTTTCAAGGGATTTAATTGGCAATTCTAATGACGATAATCTGACTATACCTACCCGTTGCCTGGTTTGAGCAAAATTCTCTAAATAATCCTACACTCACTTCAATGTTTCTGGATAATGACAATAGGGATATAAACGTAGACCATGTGTCGGAAATATCAATTATCTGGAACTATTATTGAACCCCACGGGCCGTATCGAACAGGCTAGTTGTTCTGTCGAAAATTTGTCAGATGACAGAACTGCTGAGGACAATATATAACCTTTTTGTTGAATCATGAAAGTGGTATAACTATTAATTTACCATTTGAAAAAATTGCCACTGGCCCAGCAAAACATGCTATTGTAGACCCTTCTGCATTTCCATCAAAAATAAGGGAAAATCAACATTTGCGACTTATTGGAAAGACTTATAAGGGTAACAAAAGACAGCGGGATCCATCTACATTAAAAATATTTAGTAAATATGTTGTTAAGAAAAATCGTGCTATGACAGAAAAACCTTGTACTCATGGAGCGGAGTAAAAGTCTTATAGGAGTTTTATTTGCAGGGCTATAAGTGATGAAATCCAAAGTGACATTTTTCAATATTCTTGGAATCTACCATCGTGGGACGCTAAAAAATCGTATATAAATGGCTTAGTGCAAATTTGTACCACGTTAAAACGTCGGCCTGGTGCGAAAGAGGAAATTACTTGCCTAAAAAATGTACGGTTTCGTTTCGAATGCTTCTTGCAAAGTCAAAGTCGGTTTAAAGAAAGACTTGTTTCAAGAATGGATCAGAACTACGAACACTACTGATTCTTCCCCCAGTAATTCTAAGATACGGAAAATTGATAGATGTACAGTGTCAGTATCAACACCTAGAATTCTAAAATCAAGATCTGTGGAGCTATGGCTTGAACAAGTACCTGTTGTACCTAGTCATTATTGTAGAGGAGATAGTAAGGACATAATTATATTGAGGACACCTTTCACAGTAAGACCCATAATGCACAAAGTGTACACACTTTGGTGCAAGGAGAATATTTTAAATTCTGTGACACGTGTAAATTATTAATAGAAAAGTTGGAGGAAAGAATGATTTCTATTTTTAAACCCAGAAAAGACTTGTCTCTGAGCAATGTTATAAGCATAAGCCGGCAGTACATAACTACACTTTTTATGTCAAAAATTATAATAACGTTTATTTATATATATGGCATGAGGGAGAATGCGGTGTGACAGCCAGTACCATCATAACAAGCTGTATTATACAGTTTTTAAAAGAGTACTGCTGTACTTATAAAAAAGTGTACCTTACATCTGACGGCTGCTCTTACCAGAACAGAAACAAGGTTTTGAGTAGTGCTTTGACTAATGCGTCAACTTCTTTAGGTATCGAAATTGAACAACTGATATTGGAGAAAGGTCACACCGTGATGGAAGTCGACAGTGTTCATTCAACATTAGAAAACCAATTCAGGCCGCCAATATGTGCACTTACTGACTATTTAACTCGCATGAGACAGGCAAGGCAAGGCCGACGAAACCGTATGTTGTGAATTATTTAGATAATTCATTCTTTAAAAATTACGAAGAAGTGCCGTGCAATTTTATAAGTATTAGGCCTGGTAAACGGTCCGGTGACCCTACAGTGACCGACATAAGAAGCCTGTGGTACAAAGATGGCGATGTCAAATACAAACATACTGACATATTCACTCTTTTACTGCAAAGGCAACCTGAACAGCGTGAACATAATGAAGCACTACCATTATATAATAGCGGTCCAAAAATTGATTTAGCGAAATCCTCTACAATCTTTAAAGGTCTATATGCACCAAGATTATTATAATTTCTACGATAGTGTAAACGTACAAATTATTAAGTGATTTCAACTAATCTTTGACTAGGCATTAAAATTATAAGAGGCAAGAGTAATGAAAAATCAGTAGAATACTAGTATAACTTAAACGGCATGTTTTCATAAAGTTTATGCAAAGATCCGAAAGATATATCTCCGAAGATGAGCTCTGGTTGAGTTCGAAACGCGTTAGTGTAGCTTGGTGGTGGTGATAGTTGTGTTTATGTGATTTGTATGTGTTCGTACAGTGTGGAGGTGGAGGAACTGCATGAACACACATTTCTTGCATAAACGTAACTATTGTAAGGTCGCGGGTGAGCAAAGTAATTGTTTTAGTTCATTAATATGGACCTCCGCAAAGTAACGCCTGATTCAATAAATTATGCAAATCAATTAGTGTAATCGAAAATATAGTACAGTTTTCTTTTTTATTTCACTTGCTTGATTTATTATTGATTAGGTTTAACTAATAAACTAACTTGTGAGCAGATAACAATAAAAATTCATGTTATTCATATTTTCTATATTTATAATAGTAAAAGTCGACTCACATTACCAAATTTAAACATTTTATAACCCGCTATGTGTCGCCTTCCACGTTGTAAAAACTACGCTATGTGTACATTTGGCACATGGCGATTTAAAGTAAGCCAAATCAAAGTCGCTATGTAGCTAAATTCTGGTTTTTTGTTAATATCATAAAAATCTACGAGGAAAAATTGTTTATTTTTTCGTGAAAATCATGTAAATCTTACTACTGTATTATTTAAAAAAGTCAGATGTGACAAAAGTTGTATATACTATTATATAAACATTTTTGTTGGTCTCCTGTAAAGTAAGTCAAAATTACATAGCGATTTTGTCATTCGCACCGACGATAAATAAGTGATCACTTTTGTATTTTAACGTCATGTTTGACAAGCTATATGAAATTATATAACGACTGAAAGCGACAAGGTGTAAAAAGTGATCACTTATTTATGACGTTGACTGTACCACAACCGTACGCTATGCTACCAATTGTTAGACTATATATATTGTGGATAATGTGCAATATAATAAGTATTCTTCATTATACAAACCTTGTTAACGCGGTGCAAAAAATATCGTGTGAGTTGTGGTACATTGCGTCGAATGATCATTCAGTTATAAACCTTAAGTCACATGGCATCGCAGTGTAATGAAAATTGGTCAATATTAAACGTATAGTCTAAATGAAGCTTTGGATGAAAATTTGCAACAAAGATCTCCACAACGACCTATCCCATTGCCCGCAATCAGTGGCTTGCCGCAGCCTTTACGAGATCGTCGGTCCACCTTGTGGGGGGCCTGGCTAGCACATTTCCTGCCACAACCATCAGCTTTACGAATTATGAGCCCCTTACGTATATTAACCACTCACTAACAGTCACTAGTCAAAAACTAGCAAAAAACGCTTCAGTTACGAGTCAATAATAATAATAATAAGTAGAAAAAATACGTTTGCTGTTTCCAGAGACTCCAATCTACATGACTGTTTTTGAACACGTAAAAAAAATACGGAAGAAGTGTGTTATAATGTAGTATTAGCAAAATTACCACAACTAAGTAGATTTTTCAAGTAAGTAAGTTTGTTTTAACAGCAAAATGGCCATAATGAGATGCAAATTATCGAAAAGAAACTAAATCTAAGTAAACGCTCTATACACCGTTTTACCTACCTACCTACTAACAAGTACTATGGATTTTTAATGGACCGAAATAAACAATTTTTATTTTCTTTATTTTATTTTTTATACAATACAATAAAACGACTCAATATTGTACACCAGAAATAGTGAGCGATACAGAAAACAGATACACAGAGAGAAAGTTACAAAGTAAGCAATAGGCGGCAATTTTTATGTTTTCTTTTTATGTATATCGATATTAAAAAGTAGTAAAAAACAATTTGAAAAAAATAACTATCGTAAGTATATTATTACTAGCGACCCGCCCCGGCTTCCCACGGTTGCAATTATGCATGTATTTTACATATAAACCTTCCTCTTGAATCACTCTATCTATTAAAAAAAACCGCATCAAAATCCGTTGCGTAGTTTTAAAGATCTAAGCATACATAGGGACAGACAGACAGACAGCGGGAAGCGACTTTGTTTTTAGTGATTATTGTATACTAACCTCGAGCAGCTTTCATATTGGGTACATCTCCGGCACACTTTTTGTAATGCTTAGCTCTGATGGAGTGCAGCCTATGGAATTTCGTCACCTTCCATCATAGATGTGTCAATTTACAACGAAAACATCGCTTTAAAAGTATAGTCGACCAAGTAAATGGTTTACCATTTTTTATGACAGTTCCTACATCCGAATAAAAACAATAAGGCTAATTGTCACATTGAATTGTAAGTGAAAATGGTCTTTGATGTTTTAAGACATACAACTGACATTAAACCTTAGGGTGGTAAAGGAATTTCATGGTCGATTATACTGACTAAAGGTTAGATTGCAATCAATTCAGCATCCACTGTTTTATTTCGACAGAAAAGAATATATTTTTATAAAAGACTCGATACAAAAGTTGGCTCCCATCCCGGATAGTATTTAGGTTACGTCAGACGTGTAACGTGAGTGAGAGCAATCAGTCACTGCTCGTTAAAACTAGCAGTTTTTGTTGCCAAACTATATTCCATGATACCTATACGACAATTCGTGACGACTTGAGCTTTTACTTTCCCAGAGAGTACTTTCTAAACGAGGTGAGCTTTTCATATTACTTTACGAGGTCTTTGATATTTTTTTATTTTCGATTTTTTTTTATTTCGTTTGACTGTACGAAATTACGAGTATAATATACTTACAGGGTGGCACATTTAGATTGGTCAGTATGGGTAAGTCTGAAACTATAAGACATACTTGGACATACAAAGAACCGTGCTTAAGAACCATGACACTAATTTTGGTGACAAGAAATACGGCGTTCAGAAATAAAAAAAAAACGAAACGAAATGTTTTTTTTTTATTTTTTTTAATACGAAATTTTTCTGGCTCTTGTATCTATATTTGTAAAAAATAATTAGACAAATAGGTCCAGCCGCTCTGAAGTTATACGCGTACATACACTTTCTGAAATTGATTTATATTTTTATTTAGATTTGAAAATTCACGAAAGAAACATGCAATTTCATCTTATAATACTCGGTCGACTCTGCTAAGTATTAAAACCACTACAACTTATGCTGAACTTGTTAACCCAGATGCATACGGAGCGGGTTCCAAAATACCTGCCACTGAATTATTCGCAGCCAGCCAAGCTCATCTGCCTGCGACCGCATTAAGACGTCAATTTTAATTCCGATGCAAGTGCGGCCCACAGCGAGGAAAATCGATGGCATACTCGAGGAACGTTTTCATCTCACTTGCTCCGTACCGGCTTGGGGTTTCAAATTGGCCGAAATCCGATTTAGGTGGCAAATTTACTCTCATTGGCACCGAAAATCACTGCAAACAGGGGAATTAATCATGGTTGTACGTGTTCAACCAATGGTTTTTTTTTTTAAATTAAGGGTAATCTTTCAAATATAGCCGTGGTAGGCTAGCGGCTTGACCTATGATCTCTCAAGCAGAGGATCGTGGGTTCGGCCCCGGGCTCGTACGATTCCGAGTTTTCGGAACTTATGTGAGAAATAACTTCTGAAATTTACCATGAGCTCTATGGTTAAGGAAAACCTATTGAGGAAACCTTCACTTCAATTGTAAATGAAGTTCTTAATGCGCATCGGGCTCGCGTGGGAACTACGGCTCAAACCCTGAGAGGGAGGCCTGTGCTCTGCAGTGAGACGTAGGTATAATGATGGAATGATGATGATGAACTTTCATATTAAGTATTTATTATTAATGACAAAACATTTTTTTTTATATATTTAGCAACTAGCGCGAGTTAAAAATAAATTGAAACGTTTTAGCGCGAACATCAAAACAGTAAACAAAAATTATCAAACCCGAACTATTTACCCAGGATCCCAATATTGTAAATCAATGACGCAATCACTAACCTTTTCCATTTCACTAACACCGTGGGGTCGCGATCCAAATTAACCACAATCGGATTTGTTCGCCAGATTTACTTCGATGACCATAGAGAATTAGACCGGGTCGCCGCCTCTCTACTCACTTTAGGGAACTAATAGATAACCCTTGTCTTAAAATAATAACCTTTCGTTGAATCCGCAGCGGAGATGCGGTGGGTTGATAACTTCATGAAACTTAGATATAAAGCTTGTTTCGCGTTATTTCGAGTTGAGAATTATTTGTACCTTCAGTGCTACGAGTAAGGTTTTGTTTATTTATTTATGTTGATAACATGTTCGTGTTAATGAAGATTTTCATATCAAAAGAATTATGTCGGAGTTACATTTTATTATCACAACACCGTTATCTTCAAATATAATTGAAAATCAGAATCTTTTTCCGAAAATGAAAATAATTTGAAACATTAAACAACTATTAGATGCATGCATTAGATGGAGTTTGTTCATCGCTTTTGCATAGCAAATATTCCTTTATGAGAATTAAACATTATAATTTTAAATACATTGTACATCAGTCTGCAAAAAAATTCTTCAATTAAGAAGTTACTTTTACTTGTGTGACTCTAGACTAATGAACAGAAACAATTACTTAGCTTTAATTTTTTTTTGCTTGCTTGAATTCTTTTGGTCGTGGGTGAGCAAAGTAATTGTTTCAGTTCATTGATTTGGCCCTCCGCAAAGTAACGCCTGGTTCAATAAATTATGACTCTAGACTACCATTACTCTAGATTAAGATAGAAATAAATAAATAAGTAAACAAAATTTTCTTAACGTCACAGACCTACTTATACTGTATCATTCATCATCCAAGAAAATTATGATATCTAAATGTGTCATACATGCAGTAAGTCGGAAGTGTAATTGAATTGAGGTCATTAGCCTGAATAAGAGTACCATGAAAGTAACAAAATATATACAAAAGGAAAAAGAAATACGCTTCGAGAGTGCTGCCAGAATCCGTGTAACTTGATTAGGCTTAGTTTACTTGGAAAATAAATCAGTTACAAGGAACAGTCCATTTGCTCGACGAGATCTAGCTAAGGGTTTTTAGGGCTAGGGATGTATGATTATTATTTAAAACGTAAAATGACGCAAAAGTTTTATGTAGTTTAATAATCAGCATTAACAAATCTACGAGAAATTAAGAGAAGAAGACTTTAATAATAAACTGTCTGCAAATAGTCATCCAAGCAGACTAAAATAGCATTCTTCTAAGTCGTAACGTAAGCGAGTTTTCGATGTGCATTGGTCGCGAATCTTCGTGACGACTTTTTTGGAAAATATTTAATGGAAAATAGTCGACTTTTACGACACCCACGGGAAGAGACGGATCTGTCTTACTCTAAAACCGGGCACGGTACGGTAGAAGAAAAAAAAAATAGTCGTTTCATATAATTTTAGTACAGTTCTGTTCAAAGTTTGTAACGAGTTTAACTCTACATGTTTCGGGCTAATGTATCGGGATCAGCCCAAAACATGTCGAGTTAAACTCGTTTCAAGACGTTAGTGATCCGCTTATTTTCACTATGAGTGAGTCTCACGGTAGTTTCATGTTTAAACTGGTTTATTTCTCTACTTATCTCTTCTAATCATCAAAAGTACGAAATACAGTCATCTCAACAGGAAAATAATCCACTAGGTGAAATTAAAACCTTACCAATCAGAAACTGAATATGAAGCACTTAAGCAAGTCTGTAGGTACTTGTAGATAACTTAAAACTATTTCACTTATTTGCATTTCTTCGAAGTTTTCCTTTGAAGGCCAACAATTTGTTCGCTTACTTTTCAACACTATCCGAACAGTTCAGCAGTTGCTCGTAAGTTCTTGCACAAATATCGAAGATGTTTTACGTTTCACTATAATATTAGAGAGTTCGCGTTTATTATTGAAATATAGCTCCGCAAAACTACATGGAAACAATACAGAACCAACCAACAATTCGGGTTATTAACAAAGCTAGAGAAGGTCAAACAAATGATATAGCAATTAAGGAACTCTGAGGTCTCGGGCGTGCTTCACTAAAATTAAATGTACAATTAATTTACATTTTACTTACATTTGTATCACACAAAATATATACGCCTGTCGTGGACGAAACGTGTGGAAACAACTTAAAAAGAGGGTCCTATCGACCAATCTGATAACCTTTTTAACCTTGGTTATTTTCATGCATAATTATTATATGTAATGCTAGATCTTTACTTTCATTATGAAAGTTGACCATGACGTGTTTTAAAACGTCCTTCCGGGACTTTTTACTGCTCATTGTACAATAAAGTGTTTGTTTTTTCACCTAGATGCTACTAGTTGTACGAGGTCGCTCTTATTAATCAAACAAATGAACAAACGGCCAACTTACGAGCGTATTTATATTATAATAATATTTTAATATCCCTACGTAATTCTGTTCCGTCTTTTGCGCACTGGTGCTATTGCAAGGTTCATGGACCATTAATTTTGTAAAACCGAATTTACATTAAAATAGTGAACTGCTTATACATAGTTCGTGATATTGGTATATCGTCGATGAAACTGCAATACCGCTTAACAAACAATGGCTAATGTCGCGTAACTAACAAAATGTGTCAAATTTAAGGTTGGGTAAGTCTGGCATGACACACAAAGATATCCAATGTTAATGTTCTCCTGTAAAAATTGCCACAAGTCAGTTACGCGGCGTTAGCAATATGATATTATCATATTTTTCACAGATCAAAAGTCACTGTGAGTTTAGTGGTACGTAAATGTATTCTGAACGTTTTTAAACGTGGAAAACTAGCAATTTGCATTTACGTTTAACATTCAGGAGTTCAGAAGAGAAAATGTGCTTCATTACTCTGCCGTCAGAGATCTAGTAAAATGTCCAAATCATATCAACAGTGCATCAGATGGGCTTCCGTACCTGAGATATTGGCTTGCCATTGAACATCAGTGTTTGTAAAATTGGCGTAAAGTCCCCGTGAATCCATTTGTATGTACATTAGTGTACCACGCGACAAGTATCAAAATAACAATTATCATAGCAATCTCATTTATTATTCTTTTAACTTGTACGTGAAACTTGTGAGTTGACCAGCGATTTTTGACTGATGATCGTAACACTCAAATCATTTCACATAATTTTAATACAGTTCTGTTTATAGTTTGCAACTGGTTAATTTGTAGTGAAAACAAACGGATCACTTCAACTCCACATGTTTAGTTCTAATCCGTAGCCCTTCTACCCGTTGTGCGCGTTTGGCAGCCGCCGTGACGTGTGACTCCAGGAAGAAGGGCTACGGATTAGCCCGAAACAGGTTGAGTTAAACTCGTTTTCAGACGTGAGTGATCTGTATATTTTCACTATGAGTGAGTCTCATTGCAGTTTCATGTTTAAAGGGACTGCAATTGTGTTAAAATTCACCGTACATCGCTACGTACGTATTATAAGATTGAATTTCAGTTTATATAATAAATTGAAAACAAATAAACCATAATAAATCAACAGATTGTTTCGTCTAAATAATGAGCTCACAATTCGCTGACTAAATTTGTTTCATATTAATTACTCCGTCAGCGAAACAAATAGTTCATTAAAACTCGCTTAGCCTTTAATAGAAGTTTGCGGGGACAAAGTTCATCGCACGGGGGACCAGCGACGAAGTAATAGAAAATCGTAAACTGCATGTATTGTTTGTTGCCCAGGGCACGTTTCATGAAACCGGGATGAAAGCCAGCTTTCTACGCCATAATTCTGGCAAGAATTATTACGTTATGTATTTTTTATTGTAAGGTTATTTCTGATGAAAGTTTACGTGCGGCCGAAATTTGGAAAGCCTTTTCGGGAAAAAAATAACGAAGGTGCTCTTTTTTGAAATACCGTCAAATATAAAAACTATGCCTGCCCAGGTAACTTTTACCTAGATCTACTTTGTGCCGCAATAACGATAGACACTACTCTAAATCTAGCATAATATTTTACAATAACGACTAAGTAGTAACTTGATAGAGTTGTTCTGGGAAAGTAGAATTACCATACATATCTGTCGGTACGTCTTGTGATGTTCTCAATTATTACCGATAGCTTACCCAAATATTCATGTTTACCATGTTAAAGCTTCGGTCACTCGGCATATTCATTATAATACAAACTATGATCGCACTAATGCATAAAATTCACTTTACTATAAAGAATTTATTGAACTCCTTTTAATTAATTAAATAGGAATTCCGTTCGCTTATCGAGTCGCTTACCGCAGCGAAACTTCTCATTCTCAGCCTCCGTCTGTTCATATTCGCCTACTAAAGTTTTCACAGCCTCATGAACGCGCCACCAATACCAGTTTAACGATGTCTATACGACGTTTTGCTTCATGCCGATGAATACCTGATCGAGTGCCGCTCAGTGCATCTCTGTCTTGATATGTTAGTAAGAGAGAGACATGTAGAATGAGTTTCGGATACTTCTGACAGCCGATCAGATTGTTGCCACGCCACGTTTTATCTGCCACTTCATATAAAATTGTTAAGGGTTTGACAGTAATATGAAGAAATAGGGAATCAAATTTAAAGGTGATAACTAAATCATATTAGGAAAGTGATGTAGTTTTATGTACAATAAAGAGTTATAGGTACATACCTGCAGCAATGACGAATCTTGAATTGTATAAGTAATAATTTCCATTAAAACTTATCATATTAAGCACCGGTTAGAATAACTTGCTAATAATAATGATAAATTCTATTGCAGTCAGTGGTTTTGATGAGATTCCAACTGCAATTTTAAAATACTCAGCTCAATCTATAACGCCAGTCCTAACTCATTTGATCAGGCTATCATTTGACCAAGGTATATTTCCAGAAAAAATGAAAATCTCCGTCATCAGGCCTTTGTTTAAAAAAGGCGATAAAAAGAATATTGGAAATTATAGACCGATTAGTTTGCCTTCTGTTATATCCAAAGTTTTCGAAAAAGTCATGCAAAATCGTATTGTAAGTTTCGTGAACAAATTCAACATTCTAAAAACGGAACAATATGGATTTCAGAAGGGAAAATCTACAACCTCGGCAATTTTTAACTTAGTTCACAAGATATTAGAACAAGTTGACAAGCGAGTGCCATGCACCACGGTTTTCTTTGACATGAGTAAGGCTTTCGATTTCGTTGCGCATGATCTACTGCTCTTTAAATGTAAAGAATATGGCCTTCGCGGTGGAGTGCATGACTGGTTAAAAAGTTATCTTTCAAATAGAAGTCAACATGTTGAAATTATGACTCTGTCAAAGAGCATGGAGTTGTTAATGATTAGGTCAAAAAGCAAATATAATGGGGTAGGTGTTCCGCAAGGAAGCATACTAGGCCCGTTGCTCTTCCTAATTTATATTAATGATCTACCTAATATTTCAAATCACAATTATACATTATTTGCGGATGACATTTCCGTAATAATACCATACAAAATTAATTCCAATAATGAAGAATATAATAATGACATTAATAATACTATCGTTAAAATAATTAAATGGTTAAAACATAATAATTTATTTGTTAATATTGACAAAACAAGCTATATTCAATTTCATAACAGACATGGTTTAAAAAGAAATCTAATAGTTAAGTACGATAACAAAACATTAACAGAAAACAACCAAGTAACTTTCCTCGGTATAGTGCTTGACGATAGTTGTTCTTGGAAATCGCACATCGAAAGATTGTGTGGTAAAATCAACCGCTTTGCATATGCTCTTTGGAGACTACGGAAAGTCACAAACAAAAATATTGCAATTCAGGCCTACCATGGTTATGTATGCTCAGTTCTCAGATACGGGATTCTCATATGGGGAAATTCGGTCCACATAAACAGAGTTTTGATAGCACAGAAGCAGTGCATTCGTAGTATCTGTGATGTTGCTCAATATGTATCCTGTAGACCTTTGTTTAAAAGTCTTAAATTACTGACAGTTCCATCTCTGTATATCTTGGAAGCATGTATGTTTGTAAAAACACACCATGAACTGTTTAAAAAAATTGGAGATGTATACACTTTTAATACTCGATATCCGGATAACTTAGTTGTACCTAAGGCCAATTCAAAACAGTTCAGTTACAGTTGTTATCCAATGGCCATAAAAATTTTTAATGCTCTTCCACAAGATTTTAAAGGTCTGCCCATAAAGGAGTTTAAACGTAAACTCTCTCACTGGCTCCAAAATGAATGTTTTTACTCGTTAAACGAATTTTTAAAACGTAACCAAATTGGGCGTGGTTACTAGAATTGTAAAATTTTGATTTTATTGTCTATTGAAATTTGTTTTGTTATTTTATTATTTTGTTATTTTACTATTTTGACATGCATAATATGAATTATACGTAGTTAACTATTTATTTAGAACATATTAATATAATTGTACCTACTTACAGTGTAACTTAAATAATTAGATTAATTAAATTTATTAAGATTAAATTTAAAATATAATTTGTACGTCATATAGTGACAAAACATGTGAAACTCTTTCTTCCATGCCACAAAATATATACCATGTTTTATGCAAATAAATGATTTATGATTTATGATTTATGATAACATTTAGACCCTACTATTTATTACCATTACATATACCATCGCAATTTAACATTTTATGAATCAGAATTTTTGGTCCAGACAAATAAATGCTTTAACAACAATAACAATTATTATTCCCGCCTTTGTTTGAATGAGTTCAAAACTAAATTCAAAAAAAAATTAAAAAGAGGTAAAGTTTACTTTTTAGTACTCAAAAACTAAAATAAACTCGTTTTAATCGATTGAAAAAATAACCAGACGCACTTAAAGATCAAAAGAAGTATTGTCTAACGCGCGAGCGCTTGCGATCGCATTCGCAATCTCATTTTGCTGTCCTTAACCGTTACCGACGTTACCGTGTGATAGAAAGAAGTGGGTACAACTATTCTGATTCCAAGTGCGTTAGAACTTATAAGGCCTGTGTTCTATAACGCATGTCCCGTTATTTAAATAATACTTATTATCGACGGTGGAAAGGTAAAATCGTTATAGCGCCAAATATCATACATGGGCGCTTTAGCGATTTTAAATCTTAGTACCTGGGCGACCGAGCTCTGCTCGGGCTGAAACTCGGTACCAAGCGTTTTCCGGTTTCCCAGAGATAAGACCAAGCTAGATCAATTTTTCATCCCCGAAAACCCCCACATACCAAATTTTTTCGAAATCGTTGGAGCCGTTTCCGAGATCCTGATTAGTGCTGCCGCCTATTAGTTACTGCACGTTCCCTATAATACTTTTTCTCACAAAAAGTAACTTTTTCTCACAAAAGAAGAAACTTGACGTTTTCTCATGAAAAATAAACTTAAAAAAAAAACTAAAAACCTTAAAAAAAACGTGGAATCGAACCGAGGTCGGCTGGATCCGCGACCACCCGATTTCTACTGTGCTATTTTGATCTGCTCGAAGCCGGTGAAATTTAGCTTTGTATTCTTATGCAAACAAAAATAGCCGGAAAATACGAGGAAAATACGAGTAAAAGCGATTTTCTGAAAATGAAACATAGCTAGATCAGTTTTTCATCCCCGAAAACCCCCACATACCAAATTTCATCGAAACCGTTGGAGCCGTTTCCGAGATCCTGATTATATATATATATATATATATACATATACATATACATATATACAAGAATTGCTCGTTTAAAGGTCAGGATCACTAAGTTAATAACGCTAAAGCGCCATATATGATAATATGGCGCTTTAGCGTTTTTACCTTTCCATCGTCGACATATTGTAGAAATAAGTGGTTAAAACTATTCTAGTTTCGAGTGCGTTGGACAATACTTAAGGCGGGAACGTATCAAAATATATAAAGTTTAAAACGAATAATGGACGAAATACATAATGGTCATAATACATACTAAAATTTTCTATGAAACTATTGATAAAACGAACTTTTTTAATCATGTAATACTAGTTTATTTTATGAAAATTCTGTAAAGTTGAGAATTTCCATGAAAATTGCATTATATCAAATGACCATTATGTATTTTGTCCATTATTAATTTTAAACTTTAGATATTTTGATACGTACCCCTTAAGGCCTCTATTCTTCAATGCAATAATAATAACAACTTTATTTAATCTTTGATACAATATAGAGTTGCAAAACCTCGATCTTTACGACGGTTGAACGTGGCAGTTTACAACTCTGGCATGATCAGCGCATCGCAAAACTTCATATCGTTGCCAGCTTTTATGTACTAAAGTTCTTTGATGTTATCTACATGTTTACTTGGAGATGCTGTTCGAAGTTGGTAAATATATTCCCAAGTTACCAACATTAACAAGAGTGCACGACAATTTGTTAGGCGTAACAAATTATGTGTAATTATTTTGTCGTTTATTGTACTGTACGGCCCTTTCTTGCTCTCTTTCGCATTTATCTCCGTGATTGAGAATTACTACCATACATTGCTTTCTTATGGAATCGATGTTCTTTGCTTGTTATTGATATAATCATCGGAACTGTAACATAGAGGACTTTATACTGTTATATACTCGGTCCAAAATAGCGTCAAGTGCGTATTACGTTCTTCAATTCTAGAAGCAACTGACAAGACATAACTAAACGGGACTTATAACGCAAACACTATTTACCTCGACTTTTCGACCACATTGCAGCGACCGTGGTCAAGAGTGGAGTCACCTTGTGACCACGGTCACTGCAATATGGCCGAAAATTCGAGGTAAGTATTGTTTGCATGATAAGTCCTGTTTAGTGTAATAAGTAGTTGTGAGTAAAAATCACGAAAGCTTAAAATAGTATAAGTTATAACGCGTTCACATTGAGCCCATATTCTTTTTTCCACCCTTTATTTTCTTTACACCCTGTACGTGTACACCTCGTTCTAATAGGTGTTCTATGAAGTATGTGCATACATAATTCATTAGGATAAAAATCCATAGACTAACGTCATTTCAGTTCTGACGTACTACATTTTGCTATTTTTGCTTATCGTTACGTCACGTCAAAGACATGATACGAGTAGTAACGACGGCTTTTCGTACATTTTCAACTTTATTCAGTAAAAAACTTCAACAACGATTGCACGCTTTTTTCTCTTCCATCATCACAACCTATATACGTCCAACTGCAGGGCACAGGCCTCCTCTCAGAATGAGAGGGCTTGGGCCGTAGTTCCCACGCGGGCCCCATCTAGATTGGTAGCTTTTTCTCTTTACTCAATAATTTCTAATAAAATAACTGGAGAAGGAACAAAATTGAAGTAAATATTCTTAGCAATATTCTTTATTGAAATTGGCAAATATTTTTAAATTCGGGAAGTGTCCCAATAGTAATCAAAGACTTTTAAATGAAGACTACAGATGAACAACCAGTGATGGAAGTCTTCCAGACTTACTCAATCATTTGCCTAAAATAAATTTTGAAAGTATGTATGTTCTTTTAAGTTTTTATGTCACCAAAGATCGTATAAAAGCCAAAAATACTCTCAACCCTCTGCAAGGGTGTTTTCACCTTCAGTAGTATACCTATATTTATTCAGAATGACATAAAACACGTTACTAACTGCTACTAAACTGAATTATGTATTAAGAATAATAAATGTGCGTGACTTAACGTTTGCGTGCAAATCCACTCCACAGGTAGTTCTTGACAAATTCGCGAGTTGAATTGGTTTTCACATCGTTAGATACTATCATTCAATTTTACTTCTCTCGTTAGTTTTAATAATGACAACAATGTCGTCGAATTTATTCCTCAACTACGCAATCGAAACGATGTGTGTTTAAATAAAATTATGCAATAAAAACTTTATTTGGCAGTGGTTAATGTTAAGGTTTGTTTTACCAGAGTTGCAGGTGTAACTCACATAATTTAAACTAAACAAACGCGTCTTTTAAACAAACTCTTAGTACAAAAGAAGCGTTTTATCTACCAAACGAAATGAACTAGTAAAACACTTAGAAAAAACACTTAATATTCCCGCTTAGTGTCAGACTAGTTGACCTACTTTGTTGGAAACTTTGCCGTGTGGAGAGCCAGGCGGCTTTATTAAACGGTTGCTCTTATCTACTTTAACTAGACCAAAAAGTGAAAAGCTGTTGCTCTAGAGCTGCCGCTTTACTACATTAAAAAATTGCTCAAATAAATTTCATTATGCAATCGATCTGGCTGCAGTTGTGTATTTAAAGATCTTGTTATAACATAACTTATTGCTTTGCCTACTATAAATACTATCATGCATGAACATGAAGCAAGAAATCAATTTGTTGCAAGATCAACAGAGTAAATTTCTTACACTACAAAAGCTACGACATCTACGACATTCGTTTTGTTTGACAAGGGATGTGTGCTCGGTGGTGGTAGCTTTGAGAATTATTAACATGTAGAGAGAGAGAGAGTTTGAAACGTGTTACCATTTTGTATGGCGTTTGTGATGTTAGGTCTGTTCAACATACGTGTTGTTTAATAAGGAATGTTACATAAACATAAACGTTGCACAGACGGCACAGACGTAGCTATGGTGTATAATTAGTAGCAGAGAAGCAAGGTAAAGATCTGTTGTTATTATTTGTAGTTTTATCTGTTTGCAACAGAAGAAAAAGATAACTTACAAAGTTTTCATTATTTCAAAATACACCCACCCTTCTTTGTGCACTGTTGAAAATAACCACGAGACGCTTAACAATTGTCATCTGTTATCAAAGTTTTTACAAGCTCGTGCCATTAAAACTATGTTTCAGGATTCGCCTCTACAAAGCCGACTTTAATAGTATGTTTTAAACTTTTGCGATTCTTACTCGTAATTAAAATCAGATGCGGGTAGTGGGAAAAACTCGCGCGGCTAAACGAACATGAGTCTCTACACTTCCACCACGGTCGCTCGGCTGCAATGTGGTTGAAATATCGAGGTAGTTTCATTAATAGGTATAGTTGGTCGATATTATGTCCCGGAAATATTAATTATCTTAATTTTAGTGAGTAAATTATTTCCATGGCCTTCATCACAACTGCATAATGGGGTCGGAAAATTTAACAACAAACCGGCCAAGTGCTAGTCAGTATAACAATAAAATATTAATCACTCAAGTTCACAAACTAGGAGCACTAAAAACGCCGTAAAGAAAATAAATGTTGTCTTAAAGCAAACTTAAAATTTCAATTGAAAAATTAAATGTCTGCACATGAATTCTCATATATAATTGTAGTAGGTGAGCCTGTAACCGCAAAAAATGCTTTTTAAATTGATCTAACCAGAAAGTATTGGTTCTTTTTCCATTGTCTTCTTATGCTGGGAGACCTTGCTTCTTGCGAAATTTCATAATTCTCGGTAAATGGAAGTAATTTACAGGTTTTAATTTACTTGTGAGTGTCAAAACAGAACAATTTTTTTTCCTTTTGAAGTAAACACGGAACCCTAAATACGACTTTCAAAAGAAATGTTAATCCGCTATTGTTTTCGGAAAAGCTCTTTTCTTATTATCGTTTAATACAAAGTAAACTGTGATTCAAATGATATTTTTTCATTAGCACCATAATTCAACCATAAATTTTTTACTAATTTAAATCCACTAAAAACGGAAGTTCTGGGATATAAATGTTTTAATCTTATTAAAGTTTTTAAGTATGACTTCTTGAGCAGCCAGGTCGTTACAATTTAATGGTTTAATTTCGTTCAAGATTATAATTGCTTTCGACATCAGCTCTTTAAAATTAATGAGGAACTTCATTTTGAAGAATATGACAATAAAAAAGATAAATTAAATAAGCGTGCCATTTTCTTCGTGATAATCATATTTTTGAGTAAAATATTGAAACATGATAAAAATTTCATATGAATTTTCGATAGGTAATCTACTACCTAATTATACCATCCATCACTATGTACACAAAAAACTCTTTCACTGACAGAAAACTATACCATTATATTATCATAGGCAAATCAGTAAAAGAACCCGCGTAACGCAGATGAATGTACTCGTACAGGCAACACCCAGTAGGTACTTAACAAAATTAATTATTAATCGTATACGTGTAACATTACCAAAAATGTGGTGACAATTTCTGTACGACTCCACATCGTATTTTATCGTAATAGCCTATTCCGTAATGTCGAGTGTGAGAGTAATTACCAAAGTTTGATATGGGTTCAGACACTGTTCAAGTTTTATTTGAGTTAGATTAGGAAAACTAACGAAAGTTCCCGACTCGGTATTGTTATAATGTAATGTTATGAAATCATTTACCGTTATTATTTACATCAAAGCAATATTATTTAATAATAATATTTGAAGGTCTTCTATTTTCAAATATAAAACAGTACCTAATGTAACTGACTGACAGATAGCACATAGAAAACACTTGAAATTTTGTTCACATATGGCTCGAGTATCATAGATAGAAGCCGACTAATGAGGCGAACTTGCACGGACTAGAGTTAACTGTATAACTCCGAGTAAAGTACTAACCCAAGGTTAAGTATAGTATAAATCTTCCCAGGTGAATTTTTCGCTTCGAGCCATTACATTAAATTTGAACCTTAATACTATGATGATACCGTTTGTTCTGAAAGATAAGGGTTCGAAGCGAAAAATTCACCTGGGAAGATTTATACTATAGTGTCAAATTGTATGGAACTGTCATCCATAAACCAGAATTTGATTATTTAAGCTTAGATTGTGCAATGTGCGAGCGGCCCTAAGTGATTTGCCGAAATGAGGATAAGAAACTAACTTTTTTTTTATTTTTCCACGGGACATCAGCAGCGGGGATAGACTAGAGCTAAAAAACTGCTAGTCTTTACTGCCTATATATACCTAATTTCCTATTAAAAGAATATTAGAAATAACCTTTGTTTGTGCGTTAGTTTGTATCTAAAGGTAATTTGTGGAACTAAGTCCTAGATAGTTAGAGATAGAAAGCTATTAACTTAAAATATATTTTATCCAGGGAAATAGAAAGTTCCCGCGGGACGCAAACGAAGTGGCGGGCAATAGCAAGTTAATAAGCATCTATAGGTATTGTAACGAAACACCGTTAGTATTATAATAATAAGGAAAAGCGGTGCGGAGCGTGCAAAATCCGACCAAGCACAAGGTGAAATCCATGTCTTGTCCCATCGCAGCTTGTAATTTGAACATTATGACGTTGATTTTAACCAATATGACTGGTCAATTCTATTCGACTAAGCAACGATTTACTTTTATGGAAGCACACCCTTTTAATAGAAGATAACAAACTTTTAGGCCACCATTATCGTAAAACTTCTTTTTGTTTGCCCGTCTATCTATCATACCCTCGTTTTTCATTCAGTAGCACATAACGAAATGGAATTTTATAGGCGGACTCTCATAAAACTATCCTTTAGTTTATTATTGTGAATTGGGGGTTCATATACGGAAAGGAACGTTATTGATTAATCTGAAAAGTCAACGAACTGCATTTAAATGATTTGAGAAATATTTACGATTATGTATACCTTTGCAGATTTTTTCGTGTAAAAAAATAAGAATAGTTAGCGTGAATTATTAGAAAAAAAAGCTTTGCTAATATTTTTTTATACTAGATTTTTTGCACACTTGTCATCCGAAGTATAAAATCGTACCAAATTTTATGTATGGCATTAACCACTAAAGAGTTTCGTGCCGTGGAGACAATCATGGCCGGACCACCAGAATTTAAGTACCAGATTATTCCATTTATCACCGGACTTACATAAGTACCCATACCTTTCAATTCAACGATATTAAGAAGTAAGTGGTTGAAAAATGGTTTTGAAAGTTTGAAACTGCAACTTACAAACAAACTTACATAAGATACAAGTTAAATAAAAGCTTCTAATAAGTACCCCTATTGTGTTTTACATTGTAGAGTTTTGTTCTACCTAAAAACTATTAGAGTACGTTGAGTGACTCTAAATTAAATTAAAGAGCCACTTTTTTCGCGACTTGTAGACGTGAAGTGCCTAAAAATATGCCAACAATTTTGTATACGATGTTGTAGTTTTTCTTAACCATTTTTATCTCTTTACTGCTAAACTTTACTTATTTTGAAATCTAGTAAAGTCTTTTTGTTTGCTACGGTCCTTTTTCTCAGAAATGCGTAGATGTATTAAGTTATTTAATACGAAATGCTTATATGGTATCTTGCAAAGAAGTATCTTAGCGGCCTTAGCACACTTTACAAGATAAAAAATCTTATTTTTATAAAAAAACCGTAAAAATCAAAACTTATCCTACCTACCGAACCTCTTCTCGTTGACATAGAATTACAAAACTTGGCAAGCAGTAAGGCCTCACGACACAAAATTACAGGAACACAATCACAAAAACATAACTTTTTTTTATGTAAAAATGATGCAGCTTAACTTGTAATTTATCTCCATGTACCGGTATACTTTATTGTTTACCTTGCCCGTACGGTGCCCGTATCTGACTCGCAGTTGGCCGGTTTTCTTTCACTGACTATTATTTGAAGACATAACCAGACTGATCAGTACGAGTACCAATCTTTTATTATAAATTTAGTAGAAACAATGATCTAAATTTGCATGAAAACGGCTTTATTTTTTTAATAGAAAACTGACTAGCTAGCTACCTTATGGTAAGAGGAGATATCGCTGATTCTGTTGTTACTAAACCTATTCACTCTGGCCTTGAATAGCGCTGAATTGTATTTATCCGGAAAAAACAGAAGAAGGAAGCAAATTCTATTTCTTAGCACCTGGAAATGACAACGTGTCAAAAGTATAATTACTTACTATACTTGTCATTTATTCATTACATACGGTCAAGAAAATAAGTGGAGTCACACCCTCGTCTAATAATGCGTTTTTTGTCACGCACTAGCAGACTAAACGAAATTCTATCGTATTTAGTTACTAATAGAAACTTTTATCAAATGAAATGCTAGCCACATCAATTACATACTGAAATATAAGGCACGGAATAAATTAAACTTTTTTGTCATTTCAATTTTGCTAACGCCTCGCCTGTCCGCTCTGCCCTCTTTATGTTAAATTTTTAATTAAATAAAGATACGGTTTTGATTTCAGAGTTTAAATGTGAAAGTTTGATTTAAAATAATTTTGAAATTTGCTTTTGCACTTCTACTTCTGCACTTCTACTTCTGAACTGGTAGACACCTAAAAGTAGATGTTAAAGGTAATATAAAAACTCGTTATTACTTTACATGTTTCATGAAAAAAAACCGCTTTATTTAAAAAAAAATCTAAAACTGATTTAGCCATTTCAATCAGATCTGAAGTTGCCTTGATTTTGCGTTGCTTTGAATACCTATACCTAAAATGTCTACTAGCTCTCGGACCACTAAGAGAACAATTGTTTATATTTAACAATTAGCAGGTAATGTAATGAAAAATATCCATACAGGATGAGTATTAATAAAATATGCCTCATGATTAAATAAACAAAAATTCAAGTTAGTTTTATATGATAGTAAGAGTATTGATAAAAACAATGTCCATAACTTAAAACTATAGATATATATAAATACAGGATTCAATTTAAATCAAATATTTTGTTTCAATTATTCAAACGCATGTAAAAGTTGTAATTTAAAAGTTAACTAGCACATACGTTTTCTGATTTTCATTTTATTTTTTGAATCAGAATCTCAAGCACGTGCGTCTATGCAAATTTAGTATGCTAATTATATATACGATACGAAATAACAATAGTACTTACCTAATAATGCTTGGTTATTTAAGTTTCAATTCTATGTTTGTGCAATGAAAAAAGAAACGTTTTCTGTGCTGCTAAATTATTTCAACCTTTCATTATTATGTACGTATCCATTTTACTGCGTATTTTTAACCAACTTTAAAAAAGGAGGAGGTTCTATGTTCGACTGTATGTATCTTTTTTTATACAATGTTTTTTTAAAAGCCAAATCATAATTAAATCATGGACCATCTTTATTTCGTACGCTTTGACTAAGTCAAGTTTTAAGGTCGATTCATATCTATCTTCAGACAACGAGCGAGTCAGACACGTGTCGTGGCAGACAAAACAATAATCTTTTATTCAGTTCCTATAAACGAATTCATTTAAATCGTAAGACGAACGCGCAGACACCGACAGACTCGGCCCATCCCCGGCCAGCATGCGCGGAAAGAATATTTTGTCAGTGTCAGATACGGCGCGTGTCTGACACGCTCAGTGTCTGTAGATATATGCATCGACCTGTATATAAAAACAAGTATTTTCAAGTATTATGCATACGCACTTGTAATGAAGGTAAATGATGTATACCAATGACCCTAGACTATTTTTTTGCAATGTATAGTAAATCGAAAACCATTTCGAGATAAACGCTTTTTAACTCGTTTTCTGTAGTTATTTAATTATAATATTATGTAACGAATTTATTACATTACAAATAAGCAATGACCTTCGTTTGACATTGGTGTAAATTGCGTGACCGGTTCAAGTCGTACTTTATTCTGTGTGGTTAGAGTTACTCACAATTTACGCGTGGATTAAACTACGGAGTTCGATTTGGACCCGCTGTCTGACATCTAGCACTTTGACAGCGCCAATAAAGTGAGTACAGCGTGTAAAAAATAATTAAAGGGGTTGCCTTATCGTACGCATTTAGATAGATTTAGAAATTTGACAGTGTGGGAGCCCTCAATTATAATCTGACGCCATCAACCAAAATAATTTCAATAATTAATTTTGAAAAAAGTAGTGAACTAAATGACAAAATATTGAAATTAGTTTATTATAATTGACTTTTGTATGCAAAAAAAATATAAAAATCACTGGTAATTTTTAGTAGACATTCCCAATTGGTGAAATTCTCTACATGTAAAGACATGTAGAGAATTTCATCAATTGGTCAATTTCTCAAAGGTTTCGTTTAAAAATTTATTACGTTTAAAAACTTTACGTCAGCAGCCAGTGGCTGTGGAGATTAGAATGTTTGCATCTGAATGCGGCACATACAGTTCGTTAAACTCTGACAAAAATTCAACAGTAGAATTTTGCATACAACCAATGTCATGATTGTTTACTCTGATTTTAGGTACCTTATGCCTCAATATTTTATTCTATTTTAGGTAAACAACGTTTTTGTTTCAGATTTTTTATATAATCATGACTACATTTTTTTGACTGAATGCAAACTAATCTCAACCAAAGTGTTTTTGATATTTATTACATTGTTTTTTCCATTAGTTTATGCAAACATTTTTAATAAACGCAAACGTACATTTTAGTAAACGTCCTAATAACCACGTTTTAAACAAATATTTACTTTTCAATAGCACGGGCCCATAATTTTGTCAGTGACCTAAAGCATATTTAATTTAAATATATTTGGAAACTCATGAGATCTGAATTATAATAAAACTATTTTTTACCCGCGACTTCGTCCGGCCAGAATTCAAATGTGTGGTAGGTAAAGCTTCTTCATCTCTTTCATTGAATAAGGCAAAAATCCTAAAACCCATCGTCATTATCATCGATATCAGTTAGTTTATGTATAAATCCCGCTTTTTCTTTATCCCGTGAGAATTTACAAAAATCCTGAAATCAGATTTTTGCTGTTATGATCACTTACACTCATATTATTATCGGATAACTGTTGCTCGCGACTCTGCCTGCAAAGAATACGTTTATCTCTATTCCGACGGAACTATTTAGTTTTCCGAGACAAAAATATCCTATATCCTTTCCCGGGACACAAACTATTTCAATAACAAATTTCATCTAAATCGATTCAGCGGCTCAAGCGTAAAGAGGTAACAGACAGAGACACTTCCGCATTCATAATATCAGTATGGATACTCTGTATTCATAAATACACGCTACTTGTAATTTAACTTCACTTATGACACACTCCACGCAAAAATATAAGGGTATTCTATCTAGATTGTCATGTCCCTTGCCACCCGAAACTTTTTCCATAACGTCGAGTAGGTCTATTGGAAATTCTGAATATTTTTCGTGACACGAAACTTAATGTTCGACTTTTTGTAAAAATATGATCCCTACTTTTATTGCGGTATCAATAAAATATAATATTTTAATACGGATATTTATGGCTTTACAGGTAAAGTACTTATAGATAGTTGTACTCGCATAATTACGGAGAAAGAAAGGTTGAAGCGTGCTCAAGAACAAATTGCTGAAAGGAGATTCCAGCTTTAGATGTCGATAAGTACTTTACTTGTAAAGCCATAAATATCCGTATTATAAAATATTATGTTATATTGATACCGCAATAAAAGTAGGGAGGGATGTAAGAACATTGTGTTTCATTTGCTTTGAGCAGTTTCACTGTCATGTTTTATTTAAAGTATTTCGGTGGCAAGTAAACTACCGCCTGAAGATAGAACGCCTAATATTTGCGATTTAATTTACTTGTCACGGACTTCGTGATAGTTTTAGCTTAAACTGTCAGGAAAGCAAATTAATCTTTCGAAAATTAAACGATCCCTGTCATCTTTCGTTTTCAAAGTTAAATTGACGGCATCTTGCTGGCAGTGAAATATATGGGTGGACACCAAAAAAAAACTGACCACGTTAAAATCGTAGTAGTTTACATAACAACTGACTGGAAAAAATTCATTGTGATATAAAAATTTAACCAACAATTTAATATGGTTGATTTCCGTGTCAAAATGGAAAACTTTAATAGGTACACATTTTAACTAACTACTTGCTTTATTATTAATTATACTGTTAATTTATTTAAATTTAATTTGTAATTAGTATTTAGTTTTATTGTATTACTGTTTTTAATAAATTGTTAACGTTTGTATTATTAAATAATAAATACTACTGTCGTTAAGGTACCGTATCGAAATTATTGATCTCCATCCGTATCAGGAAAATTATTGCTATTTCACCAATAATTCCCAATTCCTGTTTTCTGTACACGACTTTACGCTACACATAGTGTCATTTGTTTACAAAAACGGTGTGGTAAATGTTATTTGAAACGCATATTAATCGTCGCAATGAATGTTAAGCAATTAAGCATAATGTGCCTATTTATTTTTAACTATAATCTGTAGTTTGAGAGCATTTCTCATCAAACCAAACCCGTTAACAAGCGGTTAGTCTGGTAACGAAAATGGCAAATACTAATATCTTCTACCATGTTTGCAGCCGGCCATAATTTGGTAATTGAATCAGTTTTCTCTGAGATAATAAGTTATCTACAAGTTTAAACAATGAATTTAGCTTGACATTGCAATAATGTTTAATGGAAATAAGTAGTTTTCTTTAAACTTAAATATATTTTTAAGAAATACTTACTAAAATTTGTGTTCGATTTTATCGTAATAATCAAAACAACGACATTTTCAAGTCGTAGACAAGCTAGCATATTCTACAGGAGATCAGTAAGTAAAATACTATATTGCTTATAAAACTCATAGTCGGGATGAATAAGGTGATTTGTAAGGTTCCAAAGAGGCCTACATACCAGGAGATGATACGTTAGAGTAGGCCTTTCACCCAAAATAGACGGCTGATCTGAGGTCTTACTGTTCAACGCACTCGGAATCACAATCATTTTAAGAAGTTTTTTCTGTCATTATGGTATAAGATGACGGCAGAAAGAGATGGTGAATGCAATCGCGAGCGACTACGCGTTAGACAATACGACCTCTGGTAAAGATCAACGGGTAGCTATGACTGAGAGCAGTACAAAACCGATCGATATGGAAACTCTACGGGTAGGCCTATCTCCAGGAGTGGACGTCTTCCGGCTAAAATATTATCTTAAAGATGAAAAGCTGTCACGAAATACAAAGCGTGCAAAAAGGCTTCAGAAGATTGAAGCCGCGTCGGTCCAGATGAAAATAATTTTCCGAGACTAATATACGAAATATCTCTAATATATAAAAATCTCGTGTCACTGTCTTTGTTATCGAACTCCTCCGGCGGCTCGACCGATTCTTATGAAATTTTTTTCCTATATTCGGTAGGTCTGAGAATAGGTCGTAGTCTATTTTTTATACCCCTATTCTTCGCAGACGGAGTCACGGGCAACAGCTAGTAACCTATTAAAATGCATTCGTATATTTTACAATCACACCAGAGTATGAAGGGATTTTTTTTAAGCACAAAATTGATAACCAAAAATTAAAATGAGGAATGGCAAAAACTCTCTTTTTTTCTAAAGAAACTTTACTTGCGAACATAAGCAAGAAATAACGAATATAATTTGTACTTATATACATTATCTACCGTATTATTGATAGGTACTTAAGGATAGGTTTACTTTTCGATCTACATTAAATTTATTTTATCAGATAATTTGATATTTTTTTAAATATGACGTTTTAAACTTAAACAAATTACCACATATACTGCACTGCAGTTATTCATACACGCATTTCAATTTCAATCATTTATTGCAACCATGGTGTTTGTACATAAAGGTCTTAAAATATAGTTGTGTCATTGTGTCCTGGTAGGGTATAGCAAGAAACATTTAATACTTTATTATACATGCAGTTCAATAGTTCCAATGATTTAAAGCAGCGTTTCCCAACCTTTTTCAGCCACGGACCCCTAGGAAATCAAGCACAGTTTTCACGGACCCCCTTAATAAAATAAACAGCAAAAAAATTCGGATTAGGTATTTATTTTAGTTATTACAGATACAAAATAGGTACTTATAACTGTTTATTATGTCCAGAGATGACACCGCGGACCCCCATACATATACTCGCGGACCCTCAGGGGTCCGCGGACCACAGGTTGGGAAACACTGATTTAAAACATAACAAACATTACATTTATTTTTTTGTTATATTTTATTGTTTTAAGCATGCGTCGTTAAGATCGTTATATTTATTATGAACATTACTTTTTACGCAATCTAAGGCATAACAATTTTACGTAAGTATTCATTGAATAAGACTTTGTGAGCCATTGCACACCTTTTCGAAGCAGTTAAATTTTACCGAAATGTTAACAATGGCATTACCAATCGTGATTATTCAGCCAGTGATTTTCCGGCCGCCATCAATAAAGGAATTACCGCCACGAGTTCACTTGCATGGACTAAATCCATTCCAGCTATGAATGCGGTCGGTAGTGGCAATAATGATGTCTCATTTCCAACGTTTAGATTTATGAGAAAATAGCTCTCGAATACAGAAGAAGTAAGGTTTTCATCATTTAATAGCTTAGTTATTTTAGTGTGAGTGGGCCATAAAGTAAATTGGTCATTTTAGTGGCAGCGGCTAGCTTGATTTTTACATTGTATTCCGCCTGTTGGAATATTCTGACCATTATTTTGATTACACAACTTATTTGATACTCAGGAAATTTAAATTAAATAACGAATGTAATAGTATTGTATATTAACACTTTCCCTGTCCGTGTGGCCCCAATGTGGGACCATGAAGTTTTTTTTTCAGGAGTCCGTGCTTCCGTTATAGGTTCAAAGCTACTAAGTGCAAGCACACTTTTGGACGTGTGATTTTGTCAAATCATTTTGTGTTGAGACAGCGAAAGTGTTAAAATGAAGAACGACAAACTTACAAACTTTGGCATTCATTCATAAATAGTAACCTCAGACAGGTCTCCAAAATGCCGAATTATCTTTGGACAAACATTAATATGAACTAAACTTGTTTCACGTTACAACCTTCTAGATAAATTAAAATCGTATCATTTTTGTAGTTCCTCCTTGAATTTAAATTAAAGATAAATCCCGTTTTTCTTATTTCGTCAAAATAACAATGCTTCTGTGAAACCCCTAGTGACCATTGGGTCACCTCACACATTTCCTAGTCGCATCCAACCCGTAGTTTACGGCTTATCTCGCATCGGAGACGAACGCTATCAGACGTTATTTGCCAGCTGATTTATGATAGCCACCCCACGTTTGGGATGATACACAGCCACTCAGAAATACTTTCTGTTGAACGCGTTATGAAGAGTGCGTAACAAATGATATTTGTTGTGTCACGCGAGACAGTTGATAAACATGTATTATACATCTGGAGAAGATAAAATAGACCTTTAGAAACCTGTAACGTAACAATCAAAATCAAATGGGAGAAATCTAAATACTAAAATCAGGTACCTACTTTGCTACTCCATGTTTTCACGTCGAAACAGTCACGTCTCATCTATGAAAATTTAATGTTGAATACCTGTCACATAAAACAACATGATCACACAAAGTTATCGCCAACAGCACACTAAATACTTCAGCGAATTTCAGAACACGAACGTTCGACGCTTGAACGGTTGATGGTTCAACTAGTTTGCCTTCATCTCAAATATTGTAACTATTTTAAATACAAAGTTATATAGATTCCAACTACTTACTTACTTCTTAATTTTTTTGTAATCAGCTGATTATATTTAACAATAATTAAAGAAGAGCAGTAATAAGTATATTTTACTGGCTGTTGCCTGCTATTTCTTCTGCGAAGAATTCTTACATCGTATCCCTGTGGAATGGTGCAATATTCTAGTACCTTACATAGATTAACACCTTTTTATAAACTCTCAAAATGCAAAATTCTCATCCAAATCCGTTGAGCTCCTATTGCTTGATGGAGTAACAAATACCTAAACATACAAACCTTTATATTGATAATTTTAGTTGCATTAGTAATTTATTATCATTGGCATTGACAAAGTAAACTGGTCGCTGGTCTGGTCGTTAGATGGGTTCCTGAATTGATAGCTAGTAGATGCATATCCATTCGGTAGGATACTATAAACAAAGTTTACAAGCTTTCAGCTTATAACAGTAAATAATGTAGGTTCCTATAGGTAACAGAGTGTAAAGCTAACACACCGTGATAGTGGATACAAAACCGTTACTAACATCCATCATCTCGGAGAGGGTTGGAGTTTTGATCTATGTTTGTTCACATGGACGTAGATCGATGGATATATCGTTTCTAGTAATAAAGCGTTGCTAGGCACTATTCGGCAAATATCATTGCGTAAAAATATTTTTTTATGTCTGCCTTGCATCAAAACTATAATTCATAACGACAACTTGGTGATAAAGAATCAAGTTTTTGCACGAGTTAAATTTAAATTGTAAAATGAGTTGAAACACCTTTTAACTATGTGATCACTAAAATACTACTTGAAATAAGTAGTAGGTATCGATTCACGAGAAATTATTAGCTTTGATATTGAATGAAAACTTACAATATCGAATTTCTCGTTATTGAAAGGATAGATTACTGGTATTTGTTCTTGCTAAACCCTTCGACGGAAACTAAAGTCCAATCAGGATTATTTGTTTGAGAACTGGAAAGTAACGAACAATTCACGCTGCTCTGAGGATCTGCTTCAGAGGTGTTATCCTCCATTCTAACTGAGTCAATTGTCCCTTACGTAACAAAGATTAGCTTCTTATTCCGAACGTGTTTCAAACTTTCACACTATAAGAATCAAGAGAAAGAATCTAGTTTAGTTTTCCCGGGTTGAAAGAAGAAAGAAGATTCTTATACAATTGACCCATTGAATTCTAACTACAAGGATGTGTGTGCAAGGGCATCTATTGACCTTTTAATTAAGACTTTCTCTTAACTGTAAGTAGAAATAAACGTGCTGGTATATTTATGAGATGTTCGGGAATACGATGGAAATCAAACCACGGTTATTATCGACTGACTTTATTCGGCATACCCTCATATATGTATGAATCAACTACCCACCATACATGACAACTCTCCCCTTCTATTCTAACACCCTTGCACAAAGATTCACCAGTCTACATTTTGTTTAACACAACATTATGCCTACTAATACGCCTATGCTATAATATAGCTACCCAACACCGTTTTACAATTTATCTATACTTACTTACTAAATATCGGAAGACACCGATTTGTAATACTAAATATAATATATTTATTGTACTACAGTAAATCTACTATAAGTATAATCATACATAAACATTTTTCATTGCGTAAAATACATCTTCAAATCCATAGCGACATGGATGTTGCCGATCGCGGCGAGCCGGCCGGGCGGCCTCGCGCGGCAGCTCGGGCTTCGAGGCGGTCGGGGCCGCCGGCTCGGTCTGCGCCGGCGCAGCCTCGGCCGGCGCCCCGTCGATACTAGACCGCCCGTCCGACTTAACAACTTCCTCCACCCCCAGCTGGTCACTAGTCTGAATAATTTGATCGACATGTCGTTTGTGTTGTTCCAAATTATTCCCTACCTCTTACACCAAAGACCCTAATTTATTCAAGATTGTTCCTTCTGCCCAAGTCGACTTATTGTTTTTATAAGCTATCTTGTTACTTACAGAAAATTGTCTAGAGCGACCGCCAAAGTATTTTCTTTGCATATCTAGTAGGGCATTTAACACTAAGTCTTTGGTTTGAGGAAGCCTTCCCCGTGGTACTTGAAGGCGTGTTGCGATGTGACAGCACTAAACGGTTAAGTGCCGCGTCTAAAGGAGTGCCGTCCACGATCGCCTTTTTAATGCATCTTTTAATTTGAGTCAATATTGTACTCAAATTCGCTACGAAATAAAATAATAATTATTAAGAATATAATAATTAATAAGGCCCAAAAAAACTTTTTAATTCACTTCTATCCCGCGGTGGTTCCGTATTAAACATTGCCTCGATCTTATTTTGATCAGTGTGTAAACAAACCGTCCGCGTCGATAGTGTGACCTAAATATGAAATCGATTTTTTTTTTGAACGCTACAACAATAGGAGTACCCCAATCACTGACCTCGATCGGTGACAGCACTGCACTCCCTCGGCTAGCAAGCTATTATTTCATTCAGCGTCGACGCGCTCGCGCAGCGCGTGCGGCACCGTGCGCGCGCGCCGCCACACGGGCGCGGCGCCCGAGGGGTACACCGAGGGGTAGGTTTCCACCAACTCCTGTATCGCACCCACTGCCGTGGGCTCGCTGCCCACATGTACAATATATGGTACCTCGATACCCAATTTAAGAATCCATTTACGTCCAATAATACAAGGGCTGTCGCTACTAGGCATCACGTATAATTTGCCTTGATACACATTGTTGTTATAATTAACATTTATTTGTACTTCCCCTAAAGGACTTAATTTATCGCCACTAAAAACTGTTATTTGTAAGGTTGAGGGTTCCAGTTTAACGTGAGAAAAATAAGTGTTAAATACCTTTTCTGAAATCGCACTGATTGACGAACCTGTATCCAACTGCATCCTTAATTTGGTATCCTCAACTATTACGTCACAGAACCATGGATCGTCACCGCCTGTTGTACACACTTGATACAGGCCCGAATTTGACGACTCACTATCACTGCTGTTCTCCATGTAGTGCACTCTCTGCCCTAGGGATTTACAAACGTGACTAATATGTCCTATTCTATTGCACCTGTAGCACACCGCCTGTGCGTACGCACATTTGTATATATCATGCGCGTTGGAGCCGCAAGCAGCACAGCGCGCCGGCCGCGCCGCCGCTCCGGGCGCCGGGCGCCCACAGGATCCCGCGCGCCCGCGCGCCCCCCGTGCCTCGGCCGGGACGCGCCCTCGCGCCGTCATTGCCATGACTTGAGTCGAAATTTCTCCGCGGACCTCATTTTCTGCCGATTCCAAAGATAAGGCAATTTCCACTGCCCTTTGTAAGGTCAATGACTTTTCCGTCAACAGCCGCTGCCGCCCGCTGTCGCTTCGCATACCGAACACCAATTGATCCCGCAGGTTTTCTTCAATTGCACTCGAAGTGTCGAAATGGCATGTTTTAGCTAAGGTTCGCAGTCGCAAAATATAATCATTAAGCGATTCTGATGCAGATTGTTTACAAGCCCGGAACCGCATTCTTTCCGCTATCTCGGAGGGCTTCGGTTGTAGGTGACCTTGTACCAACTTGACGATGTCTTGGAAGGGTAGCTCGTCGGGGCGTTTGGGGCCGCACAGATTAGCAATCAAATCATAACACTCGTTACCTGCTAATGCTATGAAATACGTGGTTTCGTCTACCGGCTTGATATCATTAATTTTAAAATACGCCCGCACCCGAGCCACATATGTCTGCCAATTATCAGAGTTAACGTTAAATTCTTTTATGTTTCCTTTGCTAGCCATGATAACACCACCTTCGACACACAAATAATCACGCACGCGAACACTAGTTTAGCCCGATTTAGCCCGTCGCCAGTGAGATGTTCGGGAATACGATGGAAATCAAACCACGGTTATTATCGACTGACTTTATTCGGCATACCCTCATATATGTATGAATCAACTACCCACCATACATGACAATTTATAAATCATTTTAGTATCATCGATGTAAAACAAATTTACCCATGCAATACAATGGGTCTTCATTGAACACCATATTAAAAAAAAAGTACATAGAGATAAAAAATACAAGGTAAGCTAATAAGCTGTCTTATCGCTTCAGAGCGATTTATTCCAGGCAAGCCTTTACAACAGAAAGAAGTAAGAAATAGATTTTAGCAAATGGTGCAATTCACAGCAAGTCTCTAATTTGAAACTGTATTTGAAAAACACCAGTACATTCTTCTGCCAGATAATATTTACCTATTGAAAAAAAGAACACTTCAAATGCAGTACTATACTAAACAGTGAATAACGTGAATTGAGATTTTAGCATTTCGGAACAAGAGGAAAAAATTACGCTTCAATGAGCCTTGAGAATTGAAGTGAGAATTCGTGACAAACGGCCATTGTTTTCGTAGCACTATTGATTTCGATGATTTGTATCAATGAAATAAGGTTGTTAAAGATTCAAATCCTCTTTTGGCCATTGTATCTGGCTAACGTAAAAGCCAAAGTAAAAATTGAATGTAATAGTTTTCTATGAAGCGCGGACGTAACTTTCAATGTGCTTTTTAGTTTAGCTTTGCTTCATAATCAATATCACCGTTACTTGAAACTCAGTTCTTCACAAACAACGTAATTAAACTACTTAATTCAATGTTTGTTGCTCACAATCAGCTACGATATTATGATATCGTATTATTTAGAGAAATTAATAATTGAAGCGTAATTTGTTTAACCCTATAGATTGTACTTTTACAACCGCAAATCTCTTGAGGATGTTAAAGAATGGCTTATTTGTAATTAAAAACAAGATAATAATATCAAGTCCACATAAAATTTTGCTAGACTATCACAATGCAATTATTTTCCAAATAATCCTCAACCTCTTGAACACTGCTATTGGGTGACCTTTGATATGTAATTTGAAAAAAAGTGATTATAACACAAAGTCAACGATCTTGTACAGGGAAATGCTATATTCTGAATACATATATACGATGGCACCAACATTAGTAGAAACTATAGATTTTTGGGTAAAAAACATAAACCACACAGATTATTATAGAAACAGTAGAACTATCATACAACATAAGGGGTTCGCGGTCACTGCATATAATATTTTTACTTCGATATGAAGCAGCATTTAGTGTGCATAAAGTTACGCCCGACCCATTCATAAGAATTATTAACGACGATTACAGCCGGCTGGCACGCACGGTCATTGTTCCATCGAACGCGAGCGATTTCTCTGTCCATTGAACAGTCAAAACCCCCATCGCATAGTGGTTAACTGGCAACACACGCAATGTATGAGAAAAGCGCTCGCAGCATCGATAGTCACAAAAAGCCGTGAACAAACCTTTAAAAATATCATGATCCCTGGAAACCCCACTCTTTGTTTTATGATTTATTAAGGAATACCAATAAGGTTAACTAGAACCCCGATTTCCATAAATACAGCTTAAACGGTTATTGAGATATAGAATTCTAAATATTGGCATTTTTCTACTGACTCGTTTTTACCAGCAAATCAAATGCAAAAGAAGACAAGTATTAACTTTTACATGAAAAGTAGCCAAGTCAAAATGTTAAGCTTCAATTTCATATAAGTATCTACTTTGTGTACATTATTGGAAAGTGAAAATAAACGGATCATTCACGTCTTAAAACGAGTTTAACTCGACATGTTTCGGGCTAATCCGTAGCCCTTCCTCTGGAGTCGCACGTCACCGCGGCTGCCAAACGCGCGGATTAGCCCGAAATATGTCGAGTTAAACTCGTTTTAAGACGTGAGTGATCCGTTTATTTTTACTATGAGTGAGTCTCACGGTAGTTTCATGTTTAAATTATTGGATAGTTCAATTTAAGAATTTATAGCTATAATCAAACACTGATGTAGCAGAGAAAACAAAGAAATAGAGTTTTATATTTTGTTTAGGATTTTATTTGTTCATACAAATAGATTTTAGGATTATCTGCAGAACTTGGCACCCATTTAGATCTCAATAATACTTTTGTCGGCGAAGTCCACAACTAAGCATATTTTTAGGATTGAACTTGGTTAATACTTTCACATTTATGTTTTTGGTGGGATTTGGATTACTCTATACTTCGTTTATTTTAACACTAGAAAACCGGCCAAGTGCGAGTCGGACTCGCGCACAAAGGGTTCCGTACCATTATCTATAAATAATTGCGGTTTACGATTTATGACGTATTAAAAAAAACTACTTACTAGATAGATCTCGTTCAAAACAATTTCCGGTGGAAGTTTATATGGTAATGTACATCGTATATTTTTTTTAGTTTTATCATTCTATTAGTTTAGAAGTAACGGGGGGGGGGGGGGGACACACATTTTACCACTTTGGAAGTGTCTTCCGCGCAAACTATTCAGTTTAGAAAAAAATGATAGATATTAGAAACTTCAATGCCATTTTTGAAGACCTATCCATAAATACCCCACACGTATGGGTTTGATGAAAAAAAAATTTTGAGTTTCAGCTCTAAGTACGGGAAACCCCCAAAATTTATTGTTTTTTTTTATATTTTTGTGTAAAAATCTTAATGCGGTTCACATAATACATCTACTTACCAAGTTTCAACAGCATAGTTCGTTAGTTAGTAGACAGACATGACGAATCCATAAGGGTTCCGTTTTTTGCCATTTGGCTACGGAACCCTTAAAAGGATAAACTATCTTAACGGGTCTTTTTACTGAAAAACGCTTTTAAAAAATAGTAACTAATTATTACTTATGAAACCAAAATAATGTATATATGTCATTGCTAATCTATACATATAAAATCCTTTGTCCTGACTGACGGATCAACGCACAGCCTAAACCGCTGATCGTAGAGACCTGAAACTTGGAGGGTGTGTTCTTTGTATGACGTAGGCATCCGATAAGAAAGGATTTTCCGTAGTTCTACTTCTAAGGGGGTAAAAAAGGGGGGCAAAGTTTGTATGAGACATCGTGATTCCTTGGTCCAATCTACTTCAAATTTTGCATAAACATTCTTTAACAAAATTGATGGAAGACGTGTTTCGTATTTTATTGAAATTCATCCCTTGACGGGGTCAAAAAGTAGTAGAAAGTTATTTTGGGGGTTATTTGCTTCGAAGTTGATATCAATACTCCTTAGTGCTTTTGATTTAAATTACATTTTATTTTGACACATTGTAAACGAAACGAAACTTCAAATATTGCAAACCATTTTTGTCTACGTTTGTCAACCACGTCTTGATCTGATCTCTGATAATAGCTAATTATATGTATTAAGTATTTGCATTTCACCAAGCTTTTGCTTTTACAAGCGCAGCGTGGGACGTCCACCAACGAGATGGACGGACGTTTTGGTGAAGGCCGCAGGTTCAGGGTGGATGCAAGTCGCTTCCAACCGTAATGATTGGACGTCAATGAGGGAGGCCTATGTCCAGCAGTGGACGTCCTACGGCTGAAATGATGATGATGATGAAGCTTTTATGCGAGTTCAACCTTTTTCGAATAAAATCGAATTGAGTATTCAAATATCATTGTTGAACTCGCATAAAAGCTTGGTGCAATGCAAATACATATAAAATGCTTTGTCCTGAAGTCCTAAATGACTGACTGCCGGATTAACGCACAGCCTAAACCGCTGTATGTAGAGACCTAAAACGTGGAGGGTGTGTTCTTTGTATGACGTAGGCATCCGATAAGAAAGGATTTTCCGGAATTTCCACGGGATAAGGAATAATCGGGATTTATATATTTCATCAAGAGTGACCCTATGCCCATAACGAAGATTACTAAACTGTACAAATTGGGCATGCAATTAGACTATTAGAATATAAAGCGAATATAAAGAATTTTGAAAATTTCCACGGGATAATGTTAAATCAGGATTTATATATGTAGGTACTCAAATCAACTGGACCATATCTCCGTAACTACAATTACTAATCTTTTGAAATACAGTATTAACGAAAATGACCATAACAACAAAAAAACTTATTGCAGGATTTTTGGAAATTCCTGTGGGATAGATAATCTCTGAAACTTCCGAGCCGATTAAAAAAAAAAACTTTTACCAGTAAAAAGTTATACTATCCTTTATTGACATAGGCTACTTTTTTCCGGGGAAATGCAAAATTCCCAAGGGATAGAAAAAAGAAAATTCAACTTCGGAGCTCATTTTAAAATGTCTTACACCAATAGGAAAGATGCACTGTCCTTGGTTAACATAGGATGCTTTTTTCCGGATACATGCAAAATTCCCGCGGTATAGAAAATAGTAAAATTAACTTCAGGGCTGAGTTTAAAAAAAAATCACCAATAGAAAGCTTCACTATCCTTTATTGGTATAGGCTACCTACTATTTATTCGGTAAAATGCAAAATTCCCCTGGGATATTAAGAAGTGAATTTCACTTCAGGGCTGATTTGTTAATTTCTTTCACCTATTATTAGTGAGTAGCTACACTAACCCTTACTTACATAGACTATTTTCTCCGTGAAAAATCAAAATTCCCACGGGAAAAAAATAAGTGAACTCAACTACGCGGCTGATTTTAAAAGTTCTTTTATCGGTAGAAAGCTTTAAGGACATAGGCTACTTTTCTCGGGGAAAATGCAAAATACCCGCGGGATAAAAATAAGTGTAATTTTGCAAAGAATAAGGACAAATTTGTTGAAATTCCCGCGGGATAGGGAATAAACGGGATTTATAATATTCACTAACTGATACTCATGATGAAATGATAATAATGATGGATGTTGCCGGTGCCGGATTTTTGTTTTATACAATGAAAGAGATGAAGAAGCTTTACCACAAATTGGAATTCTACGCGGACGAAGTCGCGGGCAAAAGCTAGTTGCTAAATATAATTATTTACTGTGACTTATTTTTCAAAAGTATTTTTCGATAGAAAGACACGTCAAGATCGCTTAGCTTCTTTCTGATGCTAAAATAAACGAAGTGTAGAGCATCTCCCCAGCAACCCCAATACCCCTACACGAACCTTTGGACCCACCCGTGATATTTGTGTATCCTTCGCATCTAAACCGTGACGTTTAATTTTTCAGCTGCGAAAGCCGGTGTCGACGCTCTCGATCCCTGGCGCGATGAAGGCATACTCCGGCGGGGGGCTCGACGCGTCCACTGAAGAGGCTGGTGTGGCATTAGTGGGCGTCCACAGCGAATACCCGCGGTTCGGAGAAGAGAGAGCGCTCGGCGGCGGCACATACAAAGGCGGAGGGGCGGCTAAGCACAAACCTAATATAGGATATAGGTTAGTCCCGATAAAGCTAATTGTTCTAGACCCTTACTTATAAGGAACACTTAAGTAGAGCGTACTTGGTATCGCATTTGATGGCTGAGTGTTCCAAATGTAAAATATTAAGTACAATTTGGTACAATCGAGGCTACAAATATCCATACAGCTATCGAATGAAATACATTTAAGCACCAACCTTATTATAAGCGGTAACCTATGTACATATTATATTTCTGACCTTAACCGCTGCTAAAATTTAATAGTAACTTATTCTAAGTAATTAAAAAATACGGAGCGCATTTTTTGTCACGAACTAACAGTGCTTTATAGATTGTCTCCGTATTATGACGTATTAATCTAGTACTATTTGCAGTAGAAATAACCGCCAATCTGTAAATAACTAACGCTTTTACAAAAAACATTTAAATTTGTATCGAGCTTACACATCCATTTTTTAATTTATTTTCTGACATAGGTACTACATTCGACTTGTTTGGAAACGGATGTGTGCTCGGGTGTTGGTGGCTTTAAGGATGATCTCGTGGAGAATTTGAAATGGGTTAACATTTTGTGGTACTTGTAATAGATGGATGTGTCACATTTGTATCGTTTTATGTGGAAGAGGAGGACGGTGGATTCACACAGACGTAGCTGTGGTGCACGTGTTTTAGCGGAGAATCTAGCTAAAAACATTATAGTTCATTGATTATGGACCTAACCAAAGTAACGCCCGAATCACTCAATTGTCAAAACCGATCAAAACTGATAGCACTGAAACTATCATTCTACTACAGTGAATTAATTGTTAAAGTATACATAAGTCATATAACTCATGTTATACATGCACGTTAACGCAATATTTCATAACGGGCACTCTAACTCGGCGTCTAGTGCTGAAAATTTGCCAGAGTAAAATTTTATTCACTCGTATTATTCCTTCTCGGCTGCTGCTTTGCAGACCGTGCAATGCATTTTATATGAAAAATGTTTGAAGAACTGCAGACACGCTCCAAATCAGATAGAAAGCATTGTACATATTTATTCATTGCTTATGTACATTTATTTTTACGAAATTCACTTAATGCAATACGCGGCCTTTTTTATGTACTTCTGGAAACAAATCTTCTTGATATGGCGGTGTGGTAGGATCGGTGCCAGTCTTTACATCTGTATTTCCTTCACCTCAAAGTCAAAGTATCTTTATTCAGTTTAGGCACTTATGAAAGTCGAAGAGTGTTCCACCGGTTCGGAAAACCCTCCTTCCTCCTTTTCTGATTGTTGCGCATTTTTTTATGACAAAATATTGCAAACGAGCAAGTGAGTCTCCTGGTACAGGTCGATTCACAAGAACTGACACAAATGGATTAAATAAGCGAATGAAAGTCTGTGCGTTACCCATTTGAGTACACTTCAGACAAATATAAAAATGACATTGAATCAGTGATTTTCGTACAAAAATATCAATCAAAGTCTCGTTTAATCTCAATCAATACTCTCGTTCAATCCATTCGTGCTAGCTCCTGTAAATCGACCTGTAAGTGACCACCGTGCCCCATCGACAATCGTATCAGGATTGGAAATTTGT
>OX387360.1:9530000-9575000 GCA_947563465.1 Archips xylosteana
TACAAGTTACAACTACTGAATGTACCTACTACTCTGAGCCTTAAATTCGTTAATAGGCACACTATTGCCGTAAATTTTAACATATGTATCAAAATTTAGATTTTCGCAAGCGAACCCCTTGCTAAATAATCGTTTTTTTGCAACTATGCATTATTTTCGAGCGTATGTCGTATGTATTTATTGAAAGAACTCTCTAACATCAAGTAATCATCCACACCATTGTAGACGAAAAAAAAATGAAAAAGTTTACGCAGGGGAGTTACTTACGCTAAAAAAAACTTTTAATTTTCTATTATTACACGTCATGATTATTACACGGTTACCTAATGATTCGCCGACAATTTTTACGCAGCTTATTGATTGGCAGACAACGTTTGGCCGAGTAACGGTAAACCGATGGATTTTTTCGTGGATGTATTGTTTCGCAGACTAACGTATCGTAACTCAACCTTTAGCAGCTAAAACTAAAATAGTTGGCTTTTGAGTCAGTAAGCTGAACAACTCTTCACAGAAATTCGTTTAGCGTATTAATCACTACACATTTTGAACATTTGCTCGAACAACTTTTCGCTTTAAACGGTTGAACTATTATTCAGTGCTCATATCAACATTTTCAACAAATGATTCAAAATCAAACTACGTAAAATTCCGTAGGATAATTTGCCAAAGATAATATTTATTCCGCAAAATCATTATCCGGCAAAGATCAGGGGTACAAAAGGCGACCATACAATTATGTATGAAGGGTAATATTAATTTTGTTGTTTATTGTTTTCCAAATGTTTTATCGATTTTATTATTTGAGTAGGAGGTTTTCTAGGTGGTTATAAAAAAATAACTAACACCAAAGGCTAATGCGGGAGCTTCGCTCCGCTATGCTCCTGCATTAGCCTTTGAACCTAACCTATCCGAGTCGCTTCCGCTCCGTACCGTCTTGCTCGCTCGCTTCGCTTGCTCGCTGAAAATTAAGCAATATTGCCTACTTAATATATACTTTATTGATAATAGTAAAATCAGTTAATTTTTGTTGGCGATTTTATATTAAATGTATAAAAATGCAACAGTTGTACAGTTAAATGAAACAATTCCGAAAAAAAAATCGACTGAACCTTAAATCTACTAAACAATAATGATGCCATGTCATAACTCTGCTTATCATGTTCCGACGAACAGTTTCTCGGTAAAATTAAATAATTACGAAACAAACAATCGACTTAGCGTTACTCTGCGTATCGCTTTTCTTCCTACCGACTAGTCGGCGAATCAAATAAAAGCGTAACGAAATTATACCAAACGTTACTCGGCCAAAAGAAAGAGCTGCCAATAGTTGTCTCAGAAAGAAAAATCTGCGTAATGAAATTCGGCGAAATTATTATTACACACACCTATCATATAAAAAGCTAGTACTACGAATACGTATAGATGAGACGGACATGGCGGAAACGTGTGGGTTCCATTTTTGCCATTTTGACTACGGAACCCTAAAAAGGTACAAAGTTGTGTCATTGAGTTCACTTAAAATAGTCTTGATACGATATTTTGTTCAAAAGCTTCTAAGTTTTTTACTATTTCAATTGTAATCTCATATTCAATGGAAGTGTTAAACTCTATTACTTTTGTATTTCCAGTTATTTATGATTGACAACTGCGCGGATGACTGGCGAATAGCAATGACGTGGCAGCGGATAGCCCAGATAGCCCTAGAATTAGCCATTTGTGCCGTCCACCCGATTCCCGGCCAATACACATTCACCTGGACTACTAAATTGGCCAATAAAGGAGGAGTTATTGGCGTCGAAGTTGTAAGCCTATACAAATAAAAATTGTACATAAATTGTTTAGTCTAAAATACCCGAATTGCTTTCATTTTAATTGCACGAGAAAGCAACTCGAGTGTTTCTAGTGGACTAAGCTCTACTACGCTTTACTTATATTTTGGACACCTAGTCCACTTCAATACATTTGAGACCGTGGCGACATCTAGTCGCTCCTACTGAAACTTGCTAGGAAGGCAAAGCGCTCAGTTATTTCAGTATGCATCTTCAATTGTTATTTGTTATGTTTATGTGTATCAAACATTTCGAAAAAAAAATCGAAATAAAAAATGCTTAATGATACCTAATTACATATAAATATTTTAGTAACTTTAGTGTTAATGTGGATTATTGTTTTAGATTATGTAGCTGACAATATTTTAGTAGTAGTTTCCGTTAATTTATACTGACGTTTTGTATTTGAAGAGATAAATTTTATTGTAGTTTTTGGAAGTATTCTGGTTTCTGATGCGAGTTGTATGTTGATGTTACTTCTTATAGTTTCATTGATAATTGACAAGTTGTAGAGGATTTGTTAAAGCACGTTGGGTGAGCTTGCAACTATTATTTGCATTTAAGTAATCATTAAGCATTGCCAATCAATCTTTAAAAACTCTATCTTTAATGATCTCATATTTATCTCTATTTTTTCCTTTAGGGCACAATGTATAAGCAAATTCAGGTCTGTATTGAATCAGAGTGTTAAAGTTGGAAGTGATGTTAGAGGCATTTGATTGTGTGCGCATGTTCTGTCTAGGATATCGTTGGATTGTATTCGTCTTGAATTTAACTTCGTGTTTCTTTGATTGTCCACGTGCATTCTCTCTGGTTCGACGTATTTTTATCTGTATTGGATCACGAACGAACAATATCGGTTGATCTAGTATTGGCGTCATCACTACACTTTTTTTGTTCCGTAATGTGAAGTGAGTCTTATCATGTGTGCGTCTTATTGTTTGGGGTACATGTAATGACTTCAATCGTCCCTTGGACCTGTCAACGTGTAACTTGTAATCATTCTTCACCTTCAACACGGTTTTAGCACATTGTATTGTTTAGAGTTTGGTTCGTAAGTGTCAGAAAACATAAATAAACATTAGTGAAAATAATGTTTTTGCATGGAATATAATTAAGTGGTTTAAAAATAGAATTTGTAATGCTATTAAGGCCCATTGGTTACAATAATATACTTTCTGCTACAATAATTATCTAATTTTATCACTAGATTTTTATAAAATACCAAAATATTTTTTTGGAACTAACCAATTAACTTCTGATTCGATCATTGTGATACGACAAAAGACTAGCGCTTCATTTGAATTAAAATCGCCCAAAGACCGTAAAGGGCGCGCCTAACGCGCGGACGCTTGCCTTTGCTTTCACCATCTTATACCGTTTAACAGCAAGAAATAGAGATTGCGAAAGCAAGCGTCAGCGCGTTAGACATTAAGCCTGCAGATTTCGTTAAAATGTAACCTTGTAGACGAAAACGATCTTTTAATACTGCACCATTGAAATTAAAACTTAAACATGAACTCTAAACGCTTTTAGTGTTATTAAAAGACAATGTTGAATATCAGGATCTAAATTACTATTCTTTTCATGAAAGTATTAAAAGCAAGATTCCTTAACTCTTATGCTTCAAAGTGGATTATTTATCTGTTTCCAGGTACCGTACGACGTCACGCTGTCGCTGCCAATGTTCTTTCGGCTATATCTTATATGCAGGGTCATGCTTCTTCATAGTAAATTATTCACGGATGCCTCTTCACGAAGTATAGGAGCCTTAAACAGAATAAATTTTAACACTAGGTATGCTTATGATTGAAATGGATAAGTCACTGTTACACGCACTTGGGATAGTAGTTATCATCATCATCAAAAACAATCCCAATCGAAGATTTTGAGTAGGCCCCCACAATTTTTTTTGGAAGTTTCTTTAGCGCACTTTTCGTTTTTAGACTACTTACTATGACATCATTGACGTTACAAGCGTTAAGAAAGTTTGTAAGTGAGCTTAAAATAGGTTTAAAAAAAAATATTTTTTTATTTTTCAGATTTGTTTTGAAGACACTTATGACAATTTGTCCCGGCACGGTTTTGCTTGTTTTTATGGTGTCCCTTTGGATAATAGCAAGTTGGACACTCAGACAGTGTGAAAGGTCAGTACAAACTTATCATAATTTATTTCTAATGTGAGTTGATATATGTACTTGTACTTGGTTAAGTAAATATCTCAAACAAATATGCAATTTATTCTGCCACTCGTTTGTTTTATTGATCTTATCATATGCTCAATAATTTTTGTTTTTCATTTTTTAGCTATCAGTATTGTCGCTTTCATTTTTGTTTATGTATACAGTGTTTAGTATTTTACACCTACATTCCGTTAGGTGTGTAACGGAATTCACTGGTAATTTGCCTAAGTGGGCATGCTATTCATTGCTTTTGTACTGTGGTGTCGTCCATTTCTTGTTTTTGCTTTATTAACCCACTATCTGTTTTGTTGTCTATATCTGTGTTTACATTTTTGCGGAAAATTGTATGTAGTGATGCCAGGTCCATTATCATCACAATAAAATACAAGAGTTTGACTTTGATTATTTTTATAATAAAAGCTTCTAGGTACAAGAAACACGAATGCTATGTATTTTGTTTAATTGTTGACTGTAGACACAAAACCACACAGAGCGAGGCTTTTTGTGTTGGCCGCAGATTCCGAACCGTAGTTAACACATTAGTAGCGTATTTTAAATTAAAAAATGCACATTCACTGTTTTTATAAAACTAATTGTAACACAGCACAGAATGGTCACTTTACTATTGTCACATAAACAGGGTAATACCGTTAAAACCACATACAATCTGAATGAAATTACGAAAACGCACATAACGGCTCTTAATATAATAAAAAATCACATTAGATAAGCTTGTACCCTTGTTGATGAGCACCTAGTTACTGCACCTATTTCATAATCATCCCCGTGACACGTGTCTTCTTTTCCATCGACTCAAGCAAATCGCTATTTCTAATATTCTCTTCGATCATGTTTCTTCCTCCTATCCTCTTTCAAGTCTATTCGTTTAATGTGAACCTAATTTTTATCTGTGTCCCTTTTAGGGATTGATTAAAATTAAATCACGCATGGCTAAAAATTTGTGCAAATTCCAACCCCAATAAATGTATAGTCTGCACGCTGTTACACTGTATGCGGTAAATATTAGTAAATATATCTGTGTAGTAAAAACATGTTTGTCGTCTTTCAATGGGCATGCCATATTTCTCAATATAGTTAAATATTAGGTGTGAATTCACATCACATTTCACAATTTATTTTGCCGATGGTGGAATTTCCAAATAGTATGTTTCTTAGATTTGTTGAAAATTCGGAAACCATATTTTATTGATTATAGATATTTGAAATTAAATAAGTTTTTCGTGGTACAGTCGGTTATCTTGTGGTTCTTGTCGGGCATTTTGGCTCTCAGGTTCCATGACGAAGACCATGCCAATTTGCTAAACTCAATGTGGCTGACAGCTATAACCTTCCTCTGTGTCGGCTACGGCGATATTGTCCCCAACACATACTGCGGCCGCGGCATTACCCTCACCTGCGGTATGGTGGTATGTATTAAAGTGCAACAGGTTTTTCGGGTGATTATAAGCAAAACAGTGTGATTTTAGTTAATATCGTGTTTTCTAGTCAACGCAAGCCTTTATACTCTTGCATTGCGTAGAAAACTTAACTAGGACGGTAAAGGTGAGCCATTTTATGTGTCGTTAAATAATTTCTTTTAAGTTTCACAAATAAACTTCACAATCAAAGTCAAACTCTTTTATAATTCTATTTATTACAAACTGCTCGGTTTTTTCTTTACAATCTTCTTTTTGCGTTCACCGACAGTACGCATAGGGGCCAGCTTGTGCAACAATCGCTTAGGTCTCTAATTTGACCGGTGCCTAGGTTTGAAGTTTCGCCTTAAACCTACCAGACAACTTTACAGTATAGCGGAATTTATTGACAATTCAGGTTTCACGATGAAGAACACGCTAACCTACTGAATGCAATGTGGCTTATTGCAATAACGTTTCTCTCCGTCGGTTTTGGTGACATTGTGCCAAACACGTATTGCGGCAGAGGTATTGCTGTTAGCACCGGCATTATGGTAAGTTAATATAATAGACACATATTTGGTATTCGTGTTGACTGACACGCGTGTTCAATACTAATTAAAGTTCACGAAAGTATTCTCTTTCTTTTCAATGCAGTATTATTTCAAATTTCGATTTCCCATTAATTTCGCTTCAAAACTACTAAGTCAGTCAACACTTATTGTGCATCGATGTAATACATAATCACACACAACACTTGAGTGCTTAACACATTTGATGGAAACGCTCACTTAAATTTGATGTATCAATGTTACAGTATATTATAATATTATAAATAGTTAGAAACATCACATTCACAATCTCAGTCACAGTAAATATTGCTTTGCAATTCATGTATGTAATGAATGAGGTGTTTAATGTACCTAAACACAAGACGCGTAAAATTATTTTGCGAATTTTACACAACATACTATTAAAGTAGGCTTCACATCAAAGAAAGGATGTTATTATCTACACGACTATGTAAGAGTAATTGCAATGTATTTATTGATCTAACACCCCATGTTTCACTTCACCATTATAAACTATTTGTAGTTATGTACTTGCAGGTTATTGAGTTTCTTGGATTACAGTAAAGTACGGTTTTGATGATTTTAAACTAAAGTAACGTCCATTTCCCTGTTAAAGTCAGCTATTAGAATCGTTTGTAGAATGGAATGCTTCTTTCTCCTTACTATTTTCTAGACTCTCTTCACAAATATTTCACTGAATCTGCACAATAACTTTGTTTTTTAAAATGGCTCACTTTTCCTGAAATTATTTTATTCGGTACAAATATTACTTACACAGAAAAAATGCACCCCAATAGTGCTTTTAAATGTCAATGAATAAAATAAATTATAAAGTTATTTTTTACTACACTATTGTCAAGGATATGCACTAAATAACATTTAACAATTAAGAATGCAAGTATTGTGAATGTTCTCACTTTGATGTAAAAAGTATCGTTGCAATAGTGTATTTTTATGTCGTACTTCGTACTATTGAACTTTGGAAAAAGGTAATTTTTATTTTTTATATATTTTTTTCTTTCTTTTAACATCAGTTAATTAATAAACACGTGCATTTAGATTACTAAACAATATTTAAATAATTGTTAAAGCTCAAAGTGAATTTATCGTTATTAAGATTTAAATAAATTTACGAGGGTAATCGAGGCAATATTGGGTTATACTAAAATAAATTCATCCATAAAACATGCATGACGCAGTAACAAATAAAGGGCAAGTTATGGTTGTTTCTATTATCCCTCCTAGATTAGAATAATAAAAATCATAAAAATTAAGTTTGAGCACATAGCAGAAAATTATTTTCTTTTAGCCTTTCAGACAGTATTTTTGTTAATTGGAATGGAAATCTTAATGCTTCTCCACGTTCGCTTTTACATTAAGATATTCACTTAACAGGGAGCTGGATGCACAGCGTTATTAGTCGCGGTTGTTTCAAGAAAATTAGAATTAACTAGAGCTGAGAAGCACGTTCATAACTTCATGATGGACACACAACTTACTAAAAGAGTAAGTATTACGGTGACATCAGTTCATCACAATTATTGTTAATCTAATTAACAGGGGGCTGGATGTACAGCATTATTAGTGACCGTTGCTTCGAGAAAATTAGAGTTAACTAGAGCGGAGAAACATGTGCATAACTTCATGATGGAAACACAACTGACGAAAAAGGTAAGGTTGCTGTTACTTACGTAACGGCTTAAGAAGAAGGATTAAGGTAAGACCTTGCAAGCTAGGACCTGTAAATCTTTCTGTCCAAACACTATTTGATGCTAATGAACACTAATAGATTAAACATGAACGAATAAAATAAAAATATAAAATTTTATATCTAAAACTTAATACAGTACCTAAATACAATGAATGTTTTGTTTGCAATGTAGTTGATACTATTAAAAAATACTAAAGAAACTAACTAAATCATTAACCGTTTATTTCACAGTCTCAAGCTAATTTGTAATGCTCGTTTTGTAATTAGTTAGGTGATTTTTTTTTAAATGTAGTCATTTGACTGATAATTTCAGCTAAAAAATGCAGCAGCCAACGTCCTACGAGAAACATGGTTAATATATAAACACACGAGACTCGTGAAAAGGGTTCATCCAGGTCGTGTTAGGACTCACCAAAGAAAGTTCTTGTTAGCTATATATGCGTAAGTATCAATTCAAATTTTAGTTCTAACTACTTAACAGTCGTTCCCTGTACCGACAGAAAAAAATGGGTAAAACAAATGGAAAAATAATTTTACTCCTTCGCGTAGTATGTTCAAGTCAAGCAAAATAGCTGCTTTAGCATTTAAAACCACTTTTCTCAAAAATATCCGTAAAAGTTGACATTGTTCTTTACATATCAGAACGTGAAGTGCATAGTTTATGGTCAGTAAAAAAATTAAAAAGTTAAAAACATTGCAGGCTCGATAAACTCGACAACAATGTCGCATACAAATTTCATTATTGTCGAGTCTCAAACTTTTTAAAAAGTTAAAACGGCCATGGTAATAAGTTGGCACTATTCGTATACAGCCAATTCAAATGACCGGTATCAGTAGTTTTGTTGGAACTCCAGACTTTTTTTATTGTGTTTGAAACAGCTTGTGGTGTTTTCGGTAGAAAAATACACCTGCAGTTTTTTTTTTAATGAAAAAAGGTGGGAAAGTGTTTAATGACATTTAATTTAAGTGATTTGCAATTTTTGTACCTATTTAAGTTAATCAAAGTTTATTCTATTTTTTTTTCCTTTACCATTTTTGAGAAAAGCTTTATATTAGTCTCGGCTGGAATAGCAATTGCTGGCTTCGTATTAGTTAAACGGACTCGCAAGCTCGTCCGTTTAATACTCATACTCCGCCAGCAATTGCCTACTTCCAGGTCACGACAATAATTTACTATTTCCCCGCCCTGTCTTCGCACAAAATAATAACCAACGCAAAAGCAACTAACTAAACCCACAACCAAGAGAACCACCACTACCAAGAAAAATCCGGACACGTTCTCCACCTCTCTCTGGAGCATCATAAGGGGCTGTCCATCTAAGAATGAGCTTGCTTGGCCGATACGGACGATTGGCCGTATTAATGCATTCCTTTAACTTACACTCCTCCCACTATTACTAGGAATTGCCCTCCATAATGGCGATGGATGATACAAAATTGTATCATTTGTTGATAATGAGAACCCTGTTGTTGTACCTTATTATTTTCATCTGTTCTGAACACCCTTAACCTTACTTCTTTCACTACCCCAATACTTCAATCTTAACCTCACTACTTTGCAGAGGAGCAAAATAAGGATTCCACTTTTTTTTCTTTAGTCAGAGTAAAGAATATTTTCGTAATCTATGTCATCAATATGTTTGTTACTTGCAGCTTACGAAAAGTGAAAATGGATCAAAGAAAATTGATGGATAACGCGAACACGATAACTGATATGGCAAAGGTTTGTTTTCATGTGTTATTGTTTATGTATTGCTACACTCATCCCATGTCACACTCATTTAGATTCCTTGAAAAAGTAGCTCTGCAACTATTGTGTCCTTTATTATTATGTTACTAGTTGAAAAGTAAGACTACCAATTAGACGACTTCCTTTGGATAATTTGTAGCTCTAGCTAATATGGAACAAATTATAGTGTAGTGGTTCCTTTTGAGAAAACAGCATATAGCAACTTAGTTGCTTGCTTAAATATCAAATTGCATGCATTAGGTACTTCCATCTTAGATTTTCATAAGCATGATCTGTTTAGAAAAAATTAGAACTGTTTAAAAGTAGAAGAACTTAATACTTTCATTTAATTTTACATAGTAAACTTGATGGTTATCGATACGCGTCTATCAGGTACCTACGTAAATTATTATATTCTTAATTCCCAATTTGATTATTAAAACACTAAAACAATTGGTACATCAGTCAGCACTCTAAGACTTAAGCAAGATCGAAAGTAGGTCACAAAAATTTCCAACTTTTATCAACAATACTACTACATTTCAATCGGTCTCAGAAGTAAAAATTGTTAGCAAAATAGCGTCATTCTTAGAAAGTTCTAATTTTTATTAAGTTGTTTGGTTTATATATTATATATTATATTAGGGGGGGGGGGACAATCTCACACAAATCGACCTAGTCCCAAACTAAGCAAAGCTTGTACTATGGGTACTAGACGACGATAAACATACTTATATAAATAAATAAATACTTAAATACATAGAAAACATCCATAACTCAGGAACAAATATTCGTGCTCATCACACAAATGAATGCCCTTACCGGGATTTGAACCCAGGACCTCTTGCTTCGTAGGCAGGGTCACTACCAACTAGGCTAAAGCGGTCGTTCGTTTCTGACATCACCAAAGTCACTAATACTGCGATAGGAACTAACAATACCCAATTTTTGACTTTGTATTTGATGGGCTTTAAGTCACTGAACTATAAGATCCAGTACCTTCCTGTAGATTACATTTTAAGAAGCATGCAAGAGGTAGGTAGGAAAATAAAATGACGGTATACGCTCACTTTAAACTCCGTTTGTATTTTGGCTTATTTGCTTATCGATGGTTCAGTTGCAATAACTGGTAAAACACCGGTAGTGAAACATATTATAGGTTTGTGGCAATGCTTGCAGATGTATAAAAAAACTTGTTGGAGTATTATTCCCGCCCCTCCCGTTTTGGGTTATTAGCCGTCGGCCAATGATGTTCCATAAATTGGCCACTAAATCATTGACCGGTTCCCAGGGTGCACCGCCTCAGACAATGTTTTTCCGCCTGGACTAATCAAACTTCGTAGCCTTTGGGCACACGAGAAGATTATCCGACACGCACCCGATTGCTACTTCGATACATGTATTGTTGACAAAAGGGTTTGGAAGGTGTCTTTATCAAAATTGTTTTGACTTGGCGTATCGTAAACCATCAAAGCGTTTTTTTCTTGGTAGTTAACCTATACCTTAAGACTTTCAACAGTCAATACATTAACAAAAGTTTTCATTTACACGCACAAAACAGACATTCACGATACATAGGGCAGGATATACTGAGAACACTGAAACACGTTATACTATATTAAAATCAACAGTGAATAATTGACTGCAAAGCGAGTGATATTAGGACCCCTTTCTTTTGCAGACCCAGAACACAGTGTACGAAATTGTCTCCGACATGAGCACGAGACAGGACAGTATAGAAGAAAGGTTAACAAGTTTAGAAGAGAAACTCACATCATTACAGGTAATATTGGGAAAAAATAAAGTTTCAATCCTTTAACTCATATTTGTGCAATACAATACAATAAATAAGTTTTAGCTACCTTTTTGTATTCTTGTTTAAATTGGAATATTTAGGACTTCAAAATTACGATAAACATTTTTTTTAATTTAGTGTTTTTCAATAATAAATCCAGCCTTATTTCGTCCCACTGTTTAGTCTCGGGCTGTGTGTAACTCTTAACTAATTTCTTGGCAAAATCATCTTCAGTTATTTCGCAAATCTGTGATGATTTTTTGATTATAGTTTTTCTACATTGGGCAAAAACCTCAGAGATTAGTTTAAAATGAAACGACGAAGTTAGACATTAAGTTCAGTTTTGAACACAGTCTTTAAATTATTTTCGTCTTCTCGTTTCTAAAGTCAAACTATTTGGCAACCAGGTCGAAATCTAATATATAAAAATCTCTTGTCACGGTGCTTGTTATTGAACTCCTCCGAAACGGCTTGACCAATTTTTATCAAACTTTTTCTCTATATTTAATAGGTCTGAGAATAGGTCGTAGGCTACTTTTTATATAGGTACCCCTATCCTTCGCGGACGGAGTCGCGGGCAACAGCTAGTATCTTTATGAAATTTAGGCCATAACAAGCACTTATGAATATCGAAAAACCTAAAACTGATTCGAATAACTTCTGTTGAAAAGAAGAAACTAAACAAGGGTTTTCAAAACAGATCTACAATATTATTTTATAACGTCCTATGTATTTAACATACTACATTTTCAAGACAGTTTTATGAAGTAAATTAACTGCCTTATCTAAAACAGGAACAAGTAAACAGTCTACCAGATGTGGTGGCTAGGTGCCTGCAGCAGTGCTGGGAGCGGGCAGAGTCACGTCGCAACTACCTGCATCCAGACACTGCGGCGGTACCTACGCCACCATCCACTGTAATCACCCCACATGCAAGGTAAGACTACAACTGGGTAGCATTTGAGGATCAATCCAGAGCTTAAATATTACGAATGAATTAGGGTTGTCTTAGACAATCCCAATCTCAGTTTGAGAATGAAGCAACAGCCTATGCAACGCAACCGAAAGTCTACCCCACTTTTGCTTATTATAGTTCAGTGAATACAGAATGAAATTTTGAACGTGATACAAAATTAGTGTTTCTAGCTTAGTTAATGCTGGACAACATAATGCATTTACCCAGTTGCTAGAATTAGTATTGTTAAATTTGTGGTGTCCATACATATAGTTCATAATTTAACTACAACAAAGTATGAAAATCCAGAATTTTATCAGACCAATTTCAACAACTGAGAAAATGCATTATGTTATCCAGCATTAACTAAACTTGAAACACTAATTTTGTATTACGTTCAAAATTTCACCCTGCACTTATATCAACTTTTAAATTTGGAAGGTCAGTTACATTTCAAGCGATACATAGTTGTTTTTTTATTCACTACTCACTAATAAATATTTTACGTGTATCGACAAAACCGAAACAGATTTTTTTTAAAATGGTAGCAGAATCTTTATCCTTGCATCTGTCAACTATTGATATTTACAATCAACCTGTCTGTTTACGTACGTTTGGATTACACTAATCAAAAATACTTCTCTTTAAGTATGCATTTAGTATCCGGCCGTGTTGAGGAATTCCCTTTTTCAAAGAATATTTTTAAAATATTTTTAAGAAAATTCAACATATTTGCACAAATTTCCAGAACATCGACAATAGCAGCGCACCCGTGGCCGCCAAGTCCGGTTCTTCAGCCGGCAGTTAGAACGCATTCGGCGCCGGAAAGCACGACGGCTCACTCTCCGGCGGTCCAGCCGACCAGCCCGGCGACCCACGGACCCCGTCCTCCGCTACCCAGCTGAGTACCGCCTTCCAACTCCGAACTCCTGTGCTGAACTCGACGAAACTCGGCGCCCCTCCTCTGACCCCCTTTTATTATTACCACGACCCAATAATACTGGCGAGAGAATAATTTCAAAGACTGATAAATTAAATTGATAAAAGCAATCCTACACGATAGTACTAGAAACTCGATTGAACGCTTGCCCTCGAAAAAAAATAGCCACTGTTGTATAATTCAGGTCTTCAATATAAAAGATTATTTCATTTTTTTAAAGAATTTAATTAGAAAAAAGGATCTTCACTTTTCGTTTTAAGTGCTATTATGGATATTTAAATCAGATGCTATCCATTTTTGGGCTTACTTTCGAAATCTCTGGATTTTAGTCTTAGATTTTGTATTTTTCACGTTTGGGTCACAGAGATTCTTTTTTTCTTTACTCAAATAGATTATTGACGCTATAATGTTCCGCGAATATCTTTCCAGACTCTTAATTTTTACCGTATGCATCCCTTAATTGTTTTAAATCATGCCAGAAGTACACATATTTGTATGCAATCATTTTAGCTCTAAGCCTTAACTGGCATTATGTAGGATTTCATTTCATGGATTTTAGATTCTTACACATAAAAAAGAATACTTAATTGGCAATCTAATTGCGGTTTGAACTACCTAGACTTACTGGGAGACAGTGCAGACTTAGTTTTCGATGGCTACTTTTTTTCGTGGACAAGCCTTACATGTTGGTTGACTGACCTTAACTTTCATAAAAAGTTATAGACTTGTTACAAGCAAAAAATACTTATGTTTTGTGTGTGTCTAGAAAATGAAAAATGTCAGCAACATTAATTAAAAACAAACTATATTAAATTAGCAAAAGTTTAGTAATTTTACGAATCGATTAGGTACTTAATGTTTGACATTAAGACGCTCACCCGAGTGTCAAAAATTATGTTAAAATTAATATTTTTGATTGTAATATTCTAGTAACATTAACAGAGTCTGATGCTCGGGCAGATCACATTTTCCATCTCTTTCTTTCTTCATGTTAAACCGTGTGACAGAAAGAAGTGGTGAAAATGATTGTGATTTCAAGTCCGTTTGACAAAATAAGTCCTCTGATTTACCTATTAAGAACCACGAGCGCTGATGTTGAAATAATATAAACGTAGTTCTTTCCTATTTACATAATGATACGCCCAAGGCTTGGGCACAAGAGGATAAAATTATGTTTGTTGTTCATGGCACTAAAGAGTCTAGTCTAGCTTCAACATTGAGAATATACTTAGCACATGAATTTGAATTTATTGCTCCCGTTTCTTAGTCACAATGTTACACATAGATTAAGAGTTTATGATACAAATGTTCTAACTTATATTACCTCCATTTCCAATCAAGGATAGACGTGTTGTATTATTGTTTCGTAAGACTGTCTATTGAAATAATTCTCACGCCAGTGGAGCACGCCTCGGTGCCAGAAAAGGTCAGCCGTTTTCGCTGTTCCCAAAAAGTTTCGGATGTGTGGGACTGTTTTCTAGTCGTATTGCTTAGATAGTGAAATGAAATTAGGCAGAACGGACATGCTGTTGTGATTATACAAAAAATGCTTTATGATACGCGCTTTAGAGTACGTTAGAATATATTTTGAATACATTATCATGATAGGCGTAGGTTAGTTCATCTTCACGGCTGTTCACGTTTTAACCGATATTAAAAGAACCAATCCACTCTGTATCGACTGTATGTAATGATAATTCTTTTCTTGTATACATAAGTGTTACATATACCAACATAATTGTAAAATAAAATTATTTTCATTCATTCAAGCTTTGTTCAGAATTGAAGAAGAAAGTTCTTAGAATTAATGAAATTAAATAATGCATTGTCCTAAACAAGCTGTTCCATAAAAATGCTGTACCGTATTGTATTTTATTATAATATTTGTTAGTAACTGAGAAATGTAGATCAGAATCAGACACCGTTGACTACGATCACTTGTGAGATATTATGATATAAATTAAATGAAATTGATAACTTCACAATTGCATGACTGGAAAGATTTTTTCAGATGTGTAAATGTCATAAGATGCTTGATGTCAACGTGTATAGGACAGAGCATATTTAGAAACATAGTTTTATTGTAATTACACAATGAATGACACGACTAAAAAATATTTAGTGGCCAGTTATTTACATCAATTGGTTTTAGTTCCTATAAGAATATTAGTTATTTAATTTTTAAGATGAAAGTGTGAAAAACTTGCTTTTTTACGTTTTTGTAATACCTACTTAAATGAGAACCGCTTTTGTAACATAAAGTTATATTTTATATAATATCACGAATGACTAAGTCTAAAAACAAACATAATCACAACAGTAGAGATGAAGAACTTGTGGTGGTTAAAAAATTAAATAGTTTTGTTATCCAGTTAGACTGCAAAACTCATAAACGGTGGCAACGCCATCATCTTTTTTTCATTTCCTTGAGACCTAGAAATTGTTAAAAAAGCGAGTTTTCACAACTTTACACTATTAAATTGTTTTGCTTGCCAGATTTAGCTTTAATTTAAAGAGTAATATCCCTATAACAAGACAAACGGATGTCAGCACATCATTCGCTCTATTATGCCGTATACACTTTATTTAGGTATAGATAAATTAAATTGTTACTACCTGCCTATTGACACGTAGTTTGTCAAATTTTTATAACATTAGAGTAATTAGGTCAAGCTTTGATAAGACATTAAGATTGATGGCTGTCTAAATAGTGCCTAAAACACTACGAAAATTTCGATAATTCAGTTTTATTACCTTAGTAATGTATGAATTTGTAAATAGAGAAAAAAATAAATTGAGAGCATAATATTTAATAGGATTATTTGAATCTTTAGAGTAACGAGTACGTGCGATGGGATCAAAAACTTTGTATGTTTTCGTTGAAGTAAAGTCTTTCTTTAATAACACGTTTTTGAGAAGTGCTGTTAGGCCAACAATTAATGATAAGGAACTAAGATGAAAAATGAATACCTATACTTGTGTAAGCCCAAAAAACTGGTGCATTAGACTAACATAATTGGAGTCTGAAGTTTTCGTAGCACGATAAGACCAAAGCGAGGCATGCAGTCGACATTAATATTATATAAATCAATTCCTACTCTTACTCATTTTATTGTTTAAACAGTAGTAACTGTCACTCATAACTCCTCAGATACAATACTCCCGGGAGTGGTAGTACTTATAGTCACTAATTTGTTTAATTCCAAAATATTTCAAAGTCTTCCTAATTCAAGCTCGTAATAAAAGATTAAAAATACAAGTTATTCGCTGAATAAGATTTTATGTGTCTAAGTTAATTTATATAACTCAAAAAAATTTTTTTTAATTAAATAATTAAATGACTTACCCCTTAACTTTTAGATTCCACAATTTTTCAAAACTATATATTTATGAGTAATAGTTGACTTTTAATGTTATCGCCGACACCATGGCTCGCGTTTGTTTTACCATTTTATGAAATCTCTGGACCCTAAGCATCATATTCGCAAAAATTACGCAACTGAACTTCTGGTATGCTGATTCAACAATCCATCTAGCCACGGTCTAATACCCAGGTCACATTAAATAGGGGTGTGAGAACATGCAATTTTTCAAAGTCACTGCCGTTTTTCTACATCTTACAGCCAAATAAAACACTGATATTTTAAAACTTTGGTATTACGAAACCTTATAGTATTTTTCCTTACATTGACAATTGTATTATTTTAATGATTGATGAATAGTAGTAGTTGTATACATCGAAGCATAAATTAAAATTTGAAACCGTTCGAGTTGTGGTTGCCAGTCCCCTAATTACGAGTACATTGTTTAGTCCACCTAATGCGGTTGCCGAGCTAGTTTCAAATTACTTTAGCCAACTAATGACATCTTTACATTAAGCTCTTTGCCTAATGCGGTAATACGAACCTCAAACAAAGATCAAGGAAAACTGACTTTACACTGATGTTGACTAATATCAAAATACTCTTTATTCAATATAGGCTATAAAAAGCAGTTATGAATGGCGAAGAATCTACCCCCTGTTCGAAAAAATACTATAGAGAAGAATCCGGCGAGAAACTAAACAAGCTATATTATTTTTTTAAAACAGATCTTCAATATTATTTAATTGCATATTATTATGTACTTATATCTAAATTATTCTCGCCGCCTAGTGCGGTAGATTGGTCATTTTATCTCTACATTCACCGCATCCGGTGGCTTAAAGGTCGATTCATATCTTCAGATACCAAGCGTGTCAGACACGTGCCGTATCAGACACCGACATAATATTCTTTTCTCAAACATGCTATGAAATGTATGATGATGATGATGATGATGATGCATGTTTGAGAAAAGCTCTATACAATCCTCGGCCGGAACAGGGATTGCTGGACTCGTTTTATCCGGCCTCGTCTACGACTCGGCCGTATACCTCAAATCTCGTCCATCAATCACGGCCTCTGCAGTAATGTACTATTGCGCATACTGGCCGGGCACAGCCCGCATCTGCGCGGTCGTGTAACGATAGATATGAATTCGTTAATAGAAACTGTATGGAATAATATTATTTTGCCTGCCACAGCACGAGTCTGCCACGCTCGGTGACTGTTGTAGATATGAATCGACCTTAATCCAGCAAAATATGCCGTTCATAATATTATGTTCACAATACGCCGTTCGTGTAATAAGGCAATCGATTGTGGCCATCAATAAAATGTCATCTTACACTGATGTCCCACATTTCAAATTCTGCGCGTACTACAAAACGCAGTAAGAACACTTATACGGCCTATATTCACCCATTTAATGTTTAGCGCAATACAAAAGTAGCATAATGCCTTATTAGGCCGTTATCCGAAAAGTTAAATAAATTAGACGAGCAGTAAAGTTAGGTTTTCATGACTTTAGTAGCGCTCAAATTCACAAATACATTAAAGTCTAATGTATGGATTGATAATTTTATAAGCCAAATATTTTTATATATTATTTCATATATTATGTATGATTTAACACTAAATACTAGTTACACCGCATGTTCCAAACGTTTTATAAGATCAAGTTGACAAAAGAAAAAAGCTAGTCCAGAAGTTTGAATAAAGATGTTTCGTTTACTTCTTTAGATAGAAGTGTATTTAATAATAATCTTAGAATTTTTATGCAAAACACCAATTAGTATTTTTAGAGGTACGATCAATAATGGAGTAGATATAAAAACCCTTTGCTTAGTATATATACTATATATTTAATGCAATATTTATCGCCTTTCCCATTTTTAAAAATAAAATAAATACATTTTTGAAAATCCTCCCAATCCCTAGTATTTTAACTACCTCGAAATTATAACATAATTCATATATGTATTTAGCAAATTAAATAGTCATAACGTAACCCGTAACGTCCGATTCCAATATGTACAGTAGAGGATACGTAGAAGGCCGACCTTCATCCATCTATTTACTGGATGAAAACTATTTTATATCAATATATATTATATATCATTATTCTTGAAAATTACGGGTTATTTTTATAACCACCATAGGCCAAAGAAATGAAAGAACCTTTTCGGTGAAAAAGGTTTTCAAGAAATTAAACGTCGTAGTTAGTCCTGAACTTTCCTTTCATTACGACTCTCCTGTAGAAAAAGTATGCAACTTCACTGTTTCATTTTCTATAAGTCCTATACTTTCAATTGGAATAAATGTAATTCGTTTAACAAGCAAATTAGTGAAATATGCATATAGTTTTTTTTTGTTACGGTCTTTTTTGGCTAACCATTTACAATTATAAGGAAATAAAAATAAAAATATCTTAATGTAAAATAGTTTTTATCCAAGAAACAGATGGGTGAAGATCGGTCTTAGATGGGATCTTAGACCATTAGGATTTGTAACATTATCTGAAAAATTGAACACCACGTACCTTCAAATAACTATATCAAGCACGTGGGTAACTCAATAGGTATAGATGTACTTTTAATTAATGTACCGATAGCAACGGCAATTTTTCGTGTTTTGAGGTCCCTTTCCACAGTGGCTCATGCACTACGTGACGCGACGGAAACTAGTAACGTCCGTCGTCAAAAAAATTGTTCCCTAACATGGCTTATGGCTGCCTGGCGAAACACGATGGCAAATAAAAGATGTATTACATAATAATATTATATTGAAACAGACATCGTATTTTTGTGGGTGTATCCGATGATACCAAAAACTTTTATTCAACAACATCGCGCTGAAATCGTTCAACAACGCAATGTTGTGTATGTTACAAACAAACTAGCAGTTTTCCATGGAGCCTGCGTACGGTGCCACAGTAGGATTTCACTGTTAGAACAGTTTCACATTATTCAAAATCTGTGTATGTAAAATGTATAAATCATTTGTATAATAGTAACGTGATTGATGATCAAATTGTCCGATTTTTGAGTATTGGGGTATAACACCGATGTTGGATCGGATAATTTTAGCTTGTATAAAATAAAATATCAAAAGCGAGAATTGCCATAGCTATTGGAAAAATGAGAGTAATGTACCTCTTCATATTTACATTGACTTCTTACAAATAAATATAGCTACATACGCAAGTTAATATTTTGTGTTATCGTAATAGATTTCAGTTTTGTACCAAGATATAAAAATCCATATTTCTGACGCACAATTATGATATGGCATTTTGTCGTGCCTACCACAATTTGATTCATGTTGTAATTAATTAGAAATAAGAATTGCTTTATATTTGTACTCCCTATAGTATTTATTCACAAAAGTGTTCGCATATTTTACTATCATTCGATTGTTGTTAATACCAACCTAATAAAATCTAGATACGATTTTACTACTCGAATTATAGTTGTATTGTGTCGTCTCACAGACCATGTTATCGATTTTATACTGGTATATTAGGAATACTATGTTTTATTTCGCAAGAAAATGTGAAATGAGTAGTTTATTTGATTAAGATTCTAAATCTAAAAAATAAGATAGCTTTACTATTAAATCTAATTTATTTTTTACAATCTTTTTTTTCTATATTCAAAAAGCTTCTGTTTTTATTGTTTACTTACAAAAGCAAGCACACTACCAAATTTAACCCTAAATAGAATTGTTTTCTAGTAAACATGATGATTAACTGAATATAAATTTAAACATGAAACTACCGTGAGACTTACTCATAGTGAAAATAAACGGATCACTCACGTCTTAAACGTGACGTGTGACTCCGGGAAGAAGGGCTACGGATTAGCCTGAAACATGTCAAGTTAAACTCGTTTTAAGACGTGAGTGATCCGATTATTTTCACTGTGAATATAAATTTATTTAAAAATAATGTTTCCATTACCCAAAATCACGCATAATGTATTTCGTTGTTTTCACTAAACGTTGTTATGAACTTAAATTACTGTCTGTGGGACCGAATTCGAGTGTGGTTTACCCTTTTGTAATACCTACGTAAGGCGTGTCGTAACCTTTACAATGAAATTAATTAAGAAAGTAATCAAACACTTTGGTGAGTATCGATTCCCTAAAATAAGTGGAATTGACCTAACCTATTTATTTAAAATAAGAATTGACCAAATGTTGTTTAAGATTGGCATACCTGTAGATACTTAGAATCTGTAAATAATTTCTATAAATCAATAAGACGGTATGTAATATATAGTTATGTAAATACGAGTTGTATTTGCAAATTTTATTGTAAATATGCGATTTTATTAAATACCGTTGTAGTTTATTGTTTTCAATTAATAACGATCAGTTGTAAAATGAAACTTTTAGTTGTATTAATATGAAATGTTCCATGCGGTGCGTAAATAGAAGAGACGAAATTTTGTGATCATTGTTGATTAAAAACGAAAGTGTAATTTCGATTATATGAGTTGTAGTATTTTTCACTCTATGGTTTTCATTTCACGGTATTTCCTATCATACATATTTAAATAAAGGACTTGTACTTTACTATACATGATCGAGTCACTGCTTCATTAAAGTACACGTGCTTATGTTTTAAATACGTAAAAACCTTTATTATGTTTTATAATTTTATTGCTATGCACTTTTTAAAAGTGTATAGATTAAAATTTAGCTCTACTAATGTGTCTCTATGAATAATAAAGAACAAAATAGCAGGTCTTAGTTAAAACTAGTCCTTCATTTAGACAGTTTAACAACTTAATTTAATAATAACATTACAAAACACGGAATAACAAGAAAATACTATTGAATTATCCTATTAACTGTCCAAGACAAAGGTAAGGTAATGTTTCAACCCTTCAATTCACTTGCTTAAAAAATGGCGAATAATAAGTTTTTCAATCATATCTTTCACTTCTGTACACAAGTTTTTAATATCCAACATATGTACCGTTCTGAACAGATAGAAAAAAGTAGGATTGTAAATTTTGGCATAGTTGTGTTTACTTATACAATGTCTATTGAATACACAGTTGTTGAAATATATCTAACTTTGTACCTGAAGGGTTATAGAGTTAAGTTAGATGATTCGCTATCTTTTACACTGTATTAGGTAGAGATGACAGCTTAAATTAAGGACTCGCCGAATTACTTAAATAAATTATTTTTAGTCTAGTAGCAAAAAGAAATACAGAGGATCTCGTCTAATTCGGCCCTAATTTTATTTCATCGTTTCAGCCAAAAGACGTCCACTTTTCGACAAAAATCTTCCCAAACAGTTTCACAACGACCAGTTCTACGCTACCCGTATCCAAGAGGTTACTTTACCAAATCGTCGGTTGGTCTCATTGGGGCTATTCTTACGCCTTATTTTTCGGTTCACATTTGCCACTCTAACTAGAACCTTACTGCCCCATCCCAACGGCCATTGGCTCTATCTACCAGCAATGTGCTCTCCCCACTACCACAAAAATAAGTACGGCGACTCTCCGAGCTAAGTCAACACCTTGGGTTCCCTTGTGGATCTAGGTACACATAATTATCGACAACTTCTAGTCAACTCCAACTTTCAAGGTAACGAGGTTTATGATGATTGATATTTGGCTGCATATCTATTCCTATTTGTATAGGACGTTTTTGAGAACAATATTGTTTTCAAAAACTTTATAGCGAGTATAGCGTTTATAGAGATGACCATATTTATAATTATAAACGGTACTTGGCTGTCGTGCTTTCTGATCGTTTCAATCGTTCAATTATTTGTTAATATCTTGCATTGTCTTGAAAAACACATTAGTTATAAAATACGTACGTAAAGTACGAAAGTGTTAACAGATGATATGTTATTTTATATTCAATATTATACTTCATATTTTGTAGGAATTTGAAGTACCTAAGTATTCAGCAAAAGCTTGGCTATAAAGGTTCCCTCTAAAGTATATTTTTATTTAATTAAAATGGATGAAGGGTAAGCAGAATGAACAGTTTTTTGAGAATAACTTATATTATTCGGAATCCGAATTAATTGTGATTTTAAATAACTTTTCATTGTTTTGTTTTAGCCACTTAACGAATGTATTTGATTTAACTTACATTAAAATGGTTCAGTTCACATTAAGCTGTATTGGAGCTTGGCCAAACAAGGAATTGGGAAATAATAGCCTGTTTTCCAGGATTTTATCAATTCTCAACTATTGCTTGTTGGTCATCTGTTCTTTGGCAATTATTTTTGAGTTCAAATATTTGAAGAAATATACTGGAGTACTGGATTTTACTGCGTTGGGTCATACCTATATAACAATATTTATGGGTTTTCTATTTGTTGTAAGTATTTTTCTGGGCGTTTATAAGTATTTCGTTTTATTTATATTTAACTGTAATAGATAAACTATAATGACAGCAAATAATCCACATTAATGTATATTTTTTAAGCAACGAATAACAATGCCAATGCAAAAGAGTTATTGTAATATTACAAAGGAATTTCTTACAAGATTCCATTTAATACATTACAAGTCTAACTCAGAATATTCAGAAAAGGTAAGTTTAGTAATTTAATTATACCGTAAAAAAACTTAATATTGTTAATTTTACAAATGCATTGGGCTAAGGCATTAATTCCTATAACAAAAATATCTAAATTTTATTATTTTTTTCAGATGAACAAACTGGTTCAAAAAATATGTTTCATGTTTTCCGTAATGAGTCATTCTCAGCTGTACACAGGATTATTTTTTTACAATTTAGTACCTTTGTACGAGAACTACAGGTCTGGCATGTTCAGTAGGAACAGACCGATAAACGGGACCTTTGAACACAGCATTTACTATGACCTGCCAATAGACCAGTACACCGATACCTATTGGTACATAATTGTGTCCATTTTTAATATGTATTTGTCACACGCGGTGTGTTGCGCCTTTTGTTGTTTCGACCTCCTGCTTTGCCTTAATGTTTTTCATATTTGGGGCCATTTGAATATTCTTAAAAATAGATTGACGAGTTTTCAAAGACCGGAGAAAGCTGGATCAATAGAATCTCCACCATGGTTTACAGAAGAAGAATCAAAAGCAGTGCACAAGGAATTGAGTGAGATGGTTAAATACCATAAGATGATTACAGAGTAAGTATGACAGTGAAAAGTTAATTGGCTATGCGAACAATGGATATGATCAATTAATGTCACAGGAACTTTATACAATTTATTTCCAACCATTAGTTCTTGAAGTCGTGGTAGCCACTGGCAAACCACTAGGACAAAACCTATGGCCTCTCAAGCAGAGGGTCGTGGGTTTCGAGCTCGGGCTCGCATCCCTGAGTTTTTCAGAATTCATGTGTGAAATTACACATGAAATATACCACAAAGGAAAACATCGTGAGGAAATCTGCACGTGCATGCGAAGAAATTCAATGGTGTGCGTGAAGTTTCCAATCCGCATTGGGCCCGCGTGGGAACTAACGGCCCAAGCCCTCTCATTCTGAGAGGAGGCCTTTGCCCTGCAGTGGTTCGTATATAGGTCGAAATAATTAACCTTGCTAGTCCGTGAAAACAGAACAGGTTCAACTACGACACAACCGTTGAGCCTGTTTTTTTCTGTTGCTGCCTTTTCTTATGAATCACTTTTGCGTCGTTTCAGGTTAGGTCAATTGATCTAAATTTGTCTCACGATATTTATTTATTTTATTATAGATTTATGGCTCAAACGTCAAGTGCTTACAGTGTGTTTTTGTACGTGTACTTCATATTTCATCAAGTTTCGGGCTGCGTCTTGCTTCTAGAAGTCTCTAAAATGGTAACGTCGTGTTTAAATAATATTTTAATAATGATATTAACATTATAAACACGAAAGTTTGTATGGATGGATGTATAGATGTTTGTTATTCTTTCATGCTAAAACGGTTCGACGGATTCTGATGAAATTTGGTATACAGATAGTTTATAACCCATTCCATGTTATAAAATATCTGTACGTATGTAACCTATACGATACTTTTGACCCGGATAACTGGCTATTAGTTCCTGTAAAATAGCGGTAAACGAATTCTTCTCAGACGGAGTAGCGGGCAACAGATAGCATTTTCACGTTTTTTTTTACACGAAACCGATATAATAGCTACCTATTTGACAGAAAGAGTATAAAAGTAAAACCCAAAAGAATGTAACCTTAACCTTACTTTACTCAAAGACAAAATATACCGCAACAAAATTGTATTTACGTAAAATTATCTCAATGAATCCAAATTGTAAAAGTGCAAGTCAAAAATCAATTATGGGTGAATCAACTTTTTAGTGACACCTGTTACTATGGTTACGTCCCTTGGACAACCTAGATTTTTCTATGAAACAGTATGAAGTGTCACTTGGACAACTGGGGACAGAGTAAACAACATTAAAAAGTTGATTCACCTCAATACATCAAATAAGCTAAATCATTGTATTTTTTTCGCCATATCCAGTTAAAAAAAAAACATAAATTCATGAATGCAAATGGGAAATTAAATGATCGAGGACAGCATTACCAATATTTTAATTGGACATTGGTATGGACCCTTTGGGTATAATAAACAAAGAAAATAATGGTTTATTTTCCGATTCACTTTGTTACAAAATTAGGGAAATGGAAATTTACATTTTTGTTAGTCAGAAAAACACGACCTTTGATTATTTGAGTCTGCATATTCCCTAGAGTTCTATATTATGTATGAGCATTATTCAGAGATTTAAATAATCCTACTAATATTATTAATTCGAAAGTATATGAGTATGGTTGTGTGAGCGCGTAGGCGTGTGTGTGTTGTTACATTTATTACATAGCTTTTTTTCGGTGTTTTTTTAAAGGCATTTTTATTTTTTATTTCAATTTTTTATCCTGATAATCCCACGGGATCCATTTAAAACTCCAAAATGCTAAACGCTAAGTCTAGAGACATTAAATTTTGCAAATTTGTCATACTTACAACGTAATTAAGACCACGGTGTAGGTAGTTTTTGGGAGAAAGTCGATGAATTTTTCTGTCTTATTTAAAGTCAACGATGTTATAGCCAAAATATAACAGATACAAATAATTGATATAAAACAGTATTTTAATAGGATTTTAGAGAAATCAAAAATAAGAAGTACCACAAGGGACGACTTGCTAACTTTTGAGATCATACGGAGATTCATTACAAAATATTACACATAAAATATTTTGAATCGGTGTTTAATTTTTTATCAGTATTTAAATTATTCAACGAGATAGACGATTTAGTAAAGGCCGTAGGTTCAAGCCGCTTCCAACCGTAGTGATTGGGAATCAAGCCCAGCAGTGGACGTTCTACGGCTGAAATGATGGTGATGATGATGATTTATAGTATTAAAGCACTACTTTCATCGGGTTATTTTGTTTTATAGGATGCCGAAGCTTTGGGACAATATGGTTTTCTTACAGTTACTCAGTTCCAACAATTAATACAACTGTCAATTGTTTTTGAGCTGATTAGCACTAAGGTAAAAATATTTTAATGTTTGTTACACATTGACAACGAATAATAGGTACATTTAAATTAATTGGTAACACAATGAACTTGAGACATTTTATGAAATTTTATGTCAACGAATTACAACTTCTCAGTCATTAGAAACCATTAAAGAACTACAGTTAAAGAAATCATTTTAACGTCTGATTTCACCATTTTTTTGAATAAAATTTCTTATTTACATACTTTAGCCTTCTTCCCTCTAGCTGTTGTGGAATCAAATTCAATTCAAAAACAATAAAATTATAATAACAATATGCTTTAAGCATGTATTTCTATGTCAAAATTTTAATTATCAAACAAAAGAACACATACAAGAATAATAAATATATTTTTGCAGGGCGAAACAATTATCGACGATGTGTATGGTCTGCCATGGGAATGTATGGATTATAAAAACAGAAAGATTGTCGTTTTTTTCTTGCAGAATGTGCAAAAACCCATGGCCATAAAAGCTGGAGACATGGTACCCGTTGGAGTCCAAACTATGTTTGCGGTAATCATGATATTTAAATATGACGGTAACAAAGAAAGCGCCCGAAAAAAGTTGTGTTTTGGCAATTCACTATTTTGAATTCAAATGTAATAAAATGACTCAACTATCCCAATGGCTAATGCGCCAAGACCGTGAAGCTATTAAAAAAAAAACTATCCCAACGCTTAATACTTTGAAGGCAACCTATTGCCTTTTAGTAGCTTACTATTTAATTGTTATTTTCCAGCGTAGTGAGAGCAAAGGCAATTATTATAGAAAAAAAATGTAAATCTAACGTTTTTCTGCCTCACATGGAAGCTCAAAGACGTTGGCTTCTTAAAGGTAGCTCAACTATAACAAGTTTTTTTTGGTCAAGGAAGACAGAGCTGACACTATCTCACGATTTGATTAGTGAAAATAGTGAATAACTATTTTCAAAGCAAAATAATGTGCTACCTCTAATTAAACATAACTCAACGGGAATTCTCATTTGTATTCTCATTTTATCTGCCAATACCACCACTGCCAATCAAATAAGTCTCAGATTCAAAATCGTGACCAAAACAGGTCTCTTGACGAGTATTACGACACGGATTGTGTTGATTTTGTTCCTAAGACATGACTAATACGAAAGCGAGATTAAGCCCTATGCATGCCTATGGGATTAATAGGGAGTGTATTATGTTTAGTTTAGCTTTTTCATTTCAGAAAATTTTCGTATGAAATAAGGTCCGTTTTTGCTTTCAGATTATAAAAGCTTCTTGCTCTTACTTTGTAATGCTCACCACGTTTGCACAAGAAGAAGACTAAATCAAGAAATAAGGAGTTAACATCAAGAATATAATTTTTTATCACCGCACAATATAATTGAATAGTATAATTAACTTTCTAATAATATTTCACTTTAAATTTTACCGGAGGAATTAAAATATTCTAGAATGCGTGAGAATGAATCAATAGTCCTCCGCGTTCATTTTGATAACAGTGACCAGTACTAAAGTATAGTGTAAAATACAGTGCGATTTTATATAAAGCAATTTTCTTATTGTTAAATTTTAATACACAATAACGTACAACACACAGCCATCCTGAAACTCAATTGCTTGCATAAATCTTCCTTGTAGTTCAAACGGCGAGGTCAGATCAATAGGAGTACCCTTTGGCATGCTAAGTTAATCTTCCCCTTGCTGAGCATCCCGTCTCCCAGCTCGCCCTCTTCGGTAAGCTGTAAATGCCATCGGAGGCTTAAATAGATGATTTGCTCTAAAAATAACACAACTACTCACGATTAAATATTCATTATTCAGCACATGTCTAAATGCATTTTAAGTTTCTAAGAGTCTAACATTTGGTAGAATAGTGTACTAGAGTCTAACATTTTATAGCATAGCGTACGGTTGTGGTACCTACTCTGAAGATGAGCCCTGGTTAAGTTCGAAACGCGTCAGTGTAGTTAGGTGGTGGTGATAGTTGGGTTTGTGTGTGGTCGTACAGTGTGGAGGTGGAGGAACTGCATGAACACGCAATTTTCTTACATAAACGTAACTATTGTAAGGTCGCGGGTGAGCAAAGTAATTGTTTCAGTTTATTATTTTAGTAGGTAAAATTATCTTACTACGTCATACAATATTTAAGCTGTAGACTAACTATACAGGGCTGTTCAAAATGATAACGACAGTAGCATAAATTAAGGAGATTGAGGGCAAAATCTTTAATCAATAGAGCGTATGAGCAGTAAAATACACTCCTCGCTTACTAAGTGATTTCGGCGACTTTCTTGCTCGGCCCATTTAAGACAAAAGTCAGAGGACCCTCTCGTATTTTCTACGTAGGTACTCTACCATTGTCAAAGAATAGAAGAAAAAAGTTAAAAAGGCCTAGTAGGCGTGATACACAAGCAGAGATCACATTCTACCTCTATGTTTAGCATACTAAGGGGCTGTTTCACCACCCATTGATTAATTTTAACTGACGAATAAATGTGATGCCGTCTCCGTCTATTCAAACAAAACAAACAAAACGCATCACATTTATTCGTCAAATAAATTTGATCAATGGATGGTGAAACAGGGTATATCTATTGTAAAGCCATGTATTAAAGAGCCTAGCAGTTTAACCTATGGTCTCTTAGTCAAAGGATCATGGGTACAGATCCGGGTTCGCACACTTAAATTTTGATGTAAATGTATGTGTGAAATTACACTTGAAATCTACCACGAGCTTTTCTATGAAGGAAAATTATCGTGAGTAAACGTTGAATGTTGTTTGTAAAGTTCCCCATCCGTACTGAGCTCGTGCGGGAAGTACTGTACAGCCCGACCCCTCTCGGCCCGAGGCCTGTGTCTAGTTTTGGGACGTATACAGGGGAAGATGATAAGTGTGATATCGGACGCAAGTTCGACATTATGCCAAGTCGCGTTGGCGTGAGAACCAATAATTTCACTCTATTGTGACGTAGATAACCATAACCGTAGATAGATAAGACGTCCGTAATGCGTAGGAAGGACCAATGTAATTGACCCAAGTTTTCTTACAAATAGGATGGGGTAGGGCCCTTCAAATCATATTTTTTTATTCTGTGGTATTTTTTATTTGTATTAACTGACGCAAAATTTTCATTCTAATCCGATTCTCAGAATGAAAGTTTAGCGTCTGTCATACATATTATATTAGTCAGTTGTATTGGAATACACTTCAACATCTTTATTTACATATTTCTAAGACTATATTATAGTACTTACTATAAGTTTTTTTTTACATTATATTACTATGCGGTGAAAAGGTTTTTCTTTGCCTGCACTCGTAAATCAGTAATCACGGTTTAACTCAATAAACAATAATATTTCACTGAGTTATTGGCTTTTATTTCTTGCCCATTAACATTTGCTTCTAAATAATATAGGTAATTATTAATCTTAGTACAGTTCATGAGATACAGCCTGGTGACAGACGGACAGATGGACAGACAGACAGACAGACGGACGGACAGTGGAGTCGCAGTAATAGGGTCCGGTTTGGGAAGGAACCCTAAAAATACGATAATAACTTTTCTGAATTTGTTTTTTTTTTATCAATAGGGGTTAGCAGTGTTATCACGGATTTAGTATTGATAGGTGAATGACGTAGTACGATAAAATGCCGAGCTTGGCAATTTTGGAATACGTCAGCGGTGTATATCAGTCGAAAATGTCCAGATTCTATCGGCGGCCGCCTCTATTTGAATTATTCCGCGTACTACCGTTTCGGCGAAAATTATTTCGCAAAATGATTCATTTGGAAAATGTTTCATTTGGCAACTGTTTATTTTTTCTGAAACTGTAAACTATTCAGGATATCATTATTTCATGTCTGTCCTGTGGGTTAGGTTAGGTTTGTTTTATAACAATCCTGAAAGTTTACAGTTTCAGAAAAAATAAACAGTTGCCAAATGAATCATTTTGCGAAAAATTTAACGCCGAAACATTAGTAAACCGAATTATTCATTTTACTTAAAGTAATTTTCGTCATTTTTGCTTCTGTTAAGTAGATTGTGTAATCACTGCATATTATTCAAACAGCGAAAATAGGTTAGATAGGTACGTTTCTGTTTTTTAAATTTATTCAGAAAACTTTTTTTTTTTGTTTTCATATACTTAGAACTAATTTCGGCAATTATCTGTTTGGTAGGTATCTACTAATCAATATTTCAAAAACAAAGCGTACAAACCTAGATCTTGTTTTGATTGATAACATATCAGAAATTAGTCAAAATTGGGTTAATTTAAGGGAGTGGAAACCAGTATATAATATTTTGCATGTAGAGGTTAGTTTTCGCTGTTGTTTCACGATCATCTTAAACATAACCATAAAATTAACGGCTATGAGCATACTCAAATTCGACAAAAAATCGAATAACAGAAACAGTTTTTTTATTATTTAGGAAAAATGGCGTTGCGATGTTGCAGATACACAACAATAAAGCAAAATATTGTAAGTACTAGCGTTGATTCAATTGCTATGTTCGTACGGAAATAATGATCCTGATTTGAATCAAATGCGCGCAGTCGATAACCACGTTGGAGGCGGTATCCATAATCACTTCATTTCATGAAAATGCAATAGCTTCGACCTCATTGGTATCAGAATAGTAACTTTATATGCAGCCTTGGTGCGATTTGCAAGGACATGATATTAGTTATGTAGTAAACCTTTTGCGATTTACTTTGCTAACGTTGACTCTGTTTTCCGATATAACTACTACAACTCTATTCTTACCTTGTTATTACTGTTCTGAAGCTGTTCTGTGTTGAAGGCCAAAATGTTAAGGTTTAGACCGAGTCAATTGAATTTAATGCAACAGATTCACTCTATCAAGGTAGAGCAGGTGAGACCCTAGGGTTTAGTTTGAGTAAAACAAGGTACCAAGTTAAGCCGTAAATTTAGCCCCTAGGGCTTTACTGACAGAAATATAGATCTCGAGGGTCGTGGGTTCGAGAGTTGTGTGGGAAAGCGTTTCTTGGCAATGCTTCCCTGGAATAGGGTCCGAAGGGTAGACTGCCGGTGCTGGACGAAGGCTGGAGGTAGGTAGTGGCTCCAGGGTCAGCAAGCAGCAGGAGTAAACCTTGCCATAGAAGCAATGAGGGTTTTCGGCTTTAGGTAGCCAGCCGAAAAAGTGAGAGCAGGAGATGTGCGGATGTTGGAGTGGTATCCAGATTCCAGTCCGTGCTGTGCCGCCCTGAAGTTAAGTCTTAAGATAAGGTTCAGGTGGCCTTTTTCTGCCATCCATCCTACCGGCGTGAAGAGAAGCTTCCTAACCAAAAATAAAACTAAATAAATTTGGAAAAAGTTCGTTACAACCATTTGAGAAAAAATACGTTATAATTTTGAATTAAAAGGCCCAACTGTTAAGAAATAAAAATCTAGTACAATAAGAGTTAACAATATTTTAAATAAAAGATCTAAGGGCCAAAATAATTAATTAAAAACAAAGTCTGCTAGTATTTTTGAAAAATACATAGGATAACGGCTGAGAAACAATAATGCAATACCACTTCATACAATTGAGCACTTGCCCTCCACTGTCGTTGTTAATGTAGACATTCTATTATCTTCGGCAGTTGTCATACGAAAATGAAAGAAGTGCTTTATTATTTTTTCATGACACTTCCTACATCAGAATAAAAACAATAAGGCTTGATTGATTCAGACGTTACTTTGCGGAAATCGAAAACAATGAACTATTACATTTCTAAATTGCTTCTCTGCTCCCCACCGTGCACAACAGCTACGTCTGTGCGAAAAGTAATACAATATGAATAATAAATAGACATTTTGATACATCCAACAAGTTTCATCCAATGCTTAATAAAACTAGAAAAAAATATAAACTATTTATTCATGTAATGCTGTCTTGCCAAACGTGTGATTCCATTAATTCTAGCTGCCACATTATACGATAAACCCACGGTTACCTCGTCAGTAGGAAGCTTGCATCGTTATCCATCTTGTTTGGTGACAATAAATAGAATTGGTTAATAGAATTGGTCGTATTTCTAATCATCCTTCCAGTTTATACGTACGTAAGTGTATTTTGTAATTATGAGATGAACATTTTTTACGGGATGTTATTTAAACTTTTAATTAGCTTCCGATCTCGAACGAAAAGTGATAAAAATATAAAGTGCAAAGAACAGTTAAAGGCAACTTCATTGTGTGTGGGCTGTGCCACTTTCTCGTTTGCCAGCCTGTGTATCATAAAAAATAACCTCATAATTAATAATAGCCTCGTGGTTTCGAATAAAAAAACTGTTTAACATCTAAGGGACATGTAGTAACATATCTTGAGAATTTTCCTCAACTTTGCCTAACTCTACGTAAAACATTGGTAAGACTACCGCTAACTTTAAGAACAAACAGTAACTGTGTTAATCTCAGGGTCTCTTATGTTGTAAAAACTGCGAAAGGATGCAGAAGAATCTTTTTCTAATACAATTCCAAGCTATCAAAAGACACTTTTTTGAAGTTTTAAGAATTGAAGAGTTTCTTCTCGAGGATCAACGTACATATTTAATCAAAATCAACAGTATATTTGTCTACTTACATGCTGGGCTTCCAAGTTTTAGTAGTACTTACTTACTTACTTTCAGCAGCATTTCTTTCAATGAGACGAAGACTCCCACGATATCTAAATTACGTTTCATAATATCAACCTTAATCAATCTGTGTCGATTAATTTTTTTTACATCATAGGCTAGATTCCTAAAAAATATTGGACACGTAGTTTTTCTGTAGTCAATGGAACAAAAAATTAAGAAGATTTATGCCGTTAAAGTTTTGTGTGACGTCTGGCCTTGGTACAATTTTTACAGACACGAGACGTCACGAAACCCCTCCCATAATTTGACGCAAATTATTTATGTCATCGTCATCATTTCAGCCGAAAGACGTCCACTGCTGAACATAGGCCTCCCCCAAGGCTCGCCAAACAGATCGGTCCTGTGCCATCCGCATCCAACGCGTTCCAGCATCATCAATCAGGTCGTCACTCCATATTGTTGTAGGATTACCTAAACTGCGTCTTCCGGTCCGTGGACGACGCTCTTTTATTCATGTATCATCACTATTTTTATCTTTTGTATCTTTTCATAATGTAACTCATAGACTTATTAGAATACGTAGGTAATAATTATTTTTTCAATCAGCATACTACCAAATTAATAGTCGCTACGTTGAGCGAAAAATTTGCGCAAGAAATGATAAAAATGATTGAAGAAAAATAGACAAAGAGGTTCTAGTGTATCATTTTCCCATAATACTTAATATCAGGACATTTTGTTATAAATATTCCATCTATTTTCAAATTAAAGCAAATAATACTGCTACCTTATCCAAGCATTATTACTCAATTTTATATAATAAGTCGTGTATGTTTATAATAAATTATCGGTGGAAATAAACATATAATTTCTACGGTCTCTGTTAACCCACTAGTTGGCGAAGTAAAAGAAAACTATTCCTTATAATGTATATAGAGGTAGATTAGTATTTTTTTCAATAAGTACAGTCGTTATTTTAAATATCAGAGCTGGCTATGTGGTCAAAAATATCTGAATAAGACCTGGATAGCTTTTTTTTTTGTGATGGACCTAGTACCTCTATAAACTTTTACAAAATAAATATGTAAAAGACTAGCCTTTACCCGCCACTTTGCGCACAAGAAGAATTAGGTCTAGCAATCGAATTGAAATTTTACAAAATTTCTAATACACACATGCACGCACGCATATACACACGGATGCACACATGGATACCACCTTAAATACCACCACGTACCAGAAAAACCTTTATGCCTAATAAAAAGACTATATTAAGGTTGAGTGCCAGAAGGTTTTAATACGCTGACCCGGATCACTGCCAATATAACAATGTGCTCTTATAACAATGTGTCGATATGCCGCCACCGGTTAGATTAATTTCCACAAGATTCTTCAGGTAATTATTATCTAACATCCGAAGGGCATGTCCAAAGCCTAGAACAACGACAATAAGTTCTCTATCTGTTTTATCTAACTAATTAATCTTAATTAATAATAATAGACTTTTATTTCTAAACTCGTCCCTTCGCTGTAATATGAGTCATACATGAGGAATGGCCTCTCAAAAGAATTGTCATCTCTAATATATAAAAATCTCGTGTCACGGTGTTTGTTATCGAACTACTCCGTAAAGACTTGACCGATTCTTATGAAACTTTTTTCTCCATACTCCGTAGGTCTGAGAATAGGTCGTAGGCTATTATTTATACCCCTATTCTTCTCAGACGGAGTAGCGGGAAACAGCTATTCTAATATATAAAAATCTCGTGTCACGGTGTTTGTTATCGAACTCCTCCGAGACGGCTTGACCGATTTTTATGAGACTTTTTACACTATATTCGGTAGGTCTAAGAGGTCGTAGGCTATTTTTTATATCCCTCTTCCTCGCGGACGGAGTCGCGGGCAACAGCTAGTTATATCTAAGATTCAGCCAGATATGAGTGCAGACAAGGATGAGTCCAAGGAGTTGGTCCAGCAGCGTAACACTATTAGAATATAATAAAAAAGATCCCGTAACAATAGTTCATAAAAGCTTGTCATGGTGATTATCAAAGTCAAGTTTTAAAAGTTAAATACACTTTGCGTATCCAGTTATGGTGTTATCATATCAACGAATAACAAACATCAAAGGAAATATAAAAACCACACTCTTATTAGCTTGAATAAGTAACTATCTATAATAATAATATAAAAGAGCAATATAGCAAAACAAATATTAATTTAAAAGATATGGTAGCTTTAAGTCGCCAAGTACTTCAACAGTTTGGAGAGGTGGTTGTGTCGAAATCAATCTATCTGTTACGTCAAAAGGATATTTTAGTTAATAATGGCACTCGCCAGGATTTTTGAGTATTTAAAAGTCAAGTTGGATGACGGGTAATTGTTTTTTGTGATTCTTGTGCACAACACAAACCTTATGATATTGTGAATTTTTAAATAACTAACGTAATATTAGAAACAAAAAACTATTCTGTAAATTCAAGTGTGAATTCCATTCAGGAGAAGGAAAATTTATTTAAAAAAATTATATCAATTAATTACACTACAAGCAGATTAAATTAGTAGTTAGTGAAATTATGTAAGTTGGTTTTCAGCCACATTTTAGTAGCAAAATGGACACAAAAACGGAAGGTAGTTTAGCACAAAGTTACCAATCGCTTCGCAACGCTGTTATTCTGGCAGAACTGCTGATATTTTAATGTTAAGGGCTTCTAAAACTAAACTAATCTAATATTAAATTTGACTTTACGGGAACGACGACGGACAATCAAAAAGTTAGTCACAAAATAATGCACCAGCAGTGACAACAAAAATACAAAATAAGAAATTTCGTCAGTCGCACTACATACACGATAAAGAACAGAAATCAATGATTTTTAGGACACATAATACTACACACACACACACAAACACACACACACACACACACACACACACACACACACACACACACACACACACACACACACACACACACACACACACACACACACACACACACACACACACACACACACACACACACACACACACACACACACACACACACACACACACACACACACACACACGTAAAACTATTTTCGTCACAAAAGACATTGAATTTTGGCGTATAATTTAGCGCGACCTTAGCTCGCGGGTGAGCAAAGTAATTGTTTCAGTTCATTAATATGGACCTCCGCAAAGTAACACCTGATTCAGTAAATTATGTATAATATATCCCACCAAAAACATAAATGTAAAAATAGTAGCCAAGTTCAATACTAAAAATATACTTGATTATGGACTTCACCGACAAAAGGATTGAGATCTAAATGGGTGCAAAGTTCTGCATGTAATACTGAAATCTATTTGTAAGAACAAATAACATCCTAAACAAGCATATAAACCAAAGAAATAGAGTATAACACTCTATTTCTTTGGTTTTTCTACTCCAACAGTGTTTTGTATTTATAAATATAAATTCCTAAATTTAACTATCTAATAATTTGCACAAAGTACATAACTTATGTTAAATTGAAGCTTAACATTTGACTTGGCTACTTTTCACATACAAATCATCTTATATTTGGCTAATCAACTTATCTTCTACATTCAATTTGCTGGTAAAAACTAGCCAAGTCAAATATTAAGCTTCAATTTAACATAAGTTATGTACTTTGTGTAAATTATTATATAGTTAAATTTAGGAATTTATATTTATAAATATAAAAAACTGTTGGAGTAGAAAAACCAAAGAAATAGAGTGTTATACTTGTTTAGGATGTTATTTGTTCTTACAAATAGATTTCAGTATTACCTGCAGAACTTGGCACCCATTTAGATCTCAATCCTTTTGTCAGTGAAGTCCATAATCAAGTATATTTTTAGTATTGAACTTGGCTAATATTTTTTACATTTATGTTTTAGGTGGGATATCATTACTTTTTGTATTGAAATTAATCAGCGAAGTTAAGCAACGTCGGGCGCGGTCAGTACTTGGATGGGTGACCGCCTGGATTCATTTTGTGTTTTTGAAGTAAAACTTCTCTAGGCACGCTTGACTTACGTAACGTATTCTACTCCCCAAGTCAAGCGAGTCTAAAGAAGTTTTACTACAAAAAACAGGCGGTCACCCATCCAAGTACTGACTGCGCCCGACGTTGCTTAACTTCGTTGATCGGACAAGAACCGGTGTTTTTGTCAAATATCTTGAAAACGGTGCATCCTACGGCAAAATCAATGAAATTTTCATCTCCCTATGTTACCCCCGCACCCCGTCCCCTGCACCCCTCCCCCCTCACCTCCACCCCCCCACCTCCCCGGTGTTTTTGTCAAATATCTTGAAAACGGTGAATCCTACGGCAAAATCAATGAAATTTTCACCCCCCTTTGAAAACCCCGCACCTCCTCCTCCACACCTCTCACCTCCCTCCCCCGCACCCCACCTCACCCCTCACCTCCCACCCCACCGGTGTTTTTGTCAAATATCTTGAAAACGGTGCATCCTATGGCAAAATCCATAAAAATTTCATCCCCACTTAACCCCCCTTCACCCCCTCAGCCCCTTCCTCCCCTTGACCTCACCTTCCCCTCGCACCCCGCACTCCGCCCATTAAATTTTGCTTTATAATTTTACTAGCTTTTGCCCGCGGCTTCGCTCGCGTATACCATAAGTATTCCAAAGAACCAAGATATCAAGCAAGCAAGCATACAGGCAAGCAAGAAAGCATGCAAGCATTCAAGCAAGCATGTAAGCAAGCGTGCAAGAAAGCGTGCAAGTAAGCGTGCAAGCAAGCACGACTAAACTTCAGGTCCTTTACAGTATTTCTTTGTATACAATGTTTTTCACTAATTCGGAAGCGGGCACTAAAAATCTGAATAACCAGAAAGAATACAACTAATGGTCTATACGTGCATATGATATTTAAAGAAACTTCCTGTAACTCCTAACCGTTAAGGAGTTTAACCTTCCATCATCAGCTCACCTGGATAACCTGAAAGAATACAACTATCGATCTACACGTACCTATAATATTTGAAAAAATATCCTCAAATCCTAACCGTTAAGGAGTTTTACCTTCCATCATCAGCTCATCAACATGAGATGATGTCTACCAGACGCAAACACTTAAATAGCTTGAGAAAATATCGTCGTATCCTAGGAAAAGGGGCGTAATCGCCATTAATACTGTTTTCCTCTTCTTTGATATTCGAATTCTACGATTTTTTTTACATCTACTGACCTAAAAAATAAGACCCTATCATTTCATTTGGAAAAGTTATTCAAGTTTCTCAAATTAGCCACAATTGCAGTGGCTCCAATTCCTTCATCGAATAACGCCGCTATAGCCGTAAGAGCCGTATTCCGCGGAGAGTTGAAGCGCGGGGAGCTTACGCCGCCGGCCGCGGGCGCCATTACGCCCTTTACACACGGAGCGTTTGCGCAATAGCAATGGTGTATGTTTTAGCTAAAATTAATAGTGTTAGCCGTAAATTGTGTGTTAAATTGGTTAAATCAAGATTTTAAATTACATAAGCAGACTCCGTGGAAACAAGCCACAAGTTAACGTTAGGTCCCGCTTCCACGGACATTTGGCTGGTGTCGCTATGATCGTTACGCCTGTTTTCGATGGAAATAATTTTAAAACGAAATAATTTAGTCAAATATGTAAAAAAGAAGAGTATTAAGCAAAAAAACAAGTTTTATAGATGTAATATTAAACGAATAACATCAAATGATACCGTCAATAATGCCTCACATTAAAATACATTACGGTTCTTTGTACACGTAAAAAGGCTTAACAGACGTTATGCCCGTTTAAAAAGTGAACAAATAATTAGCTTTTACAAAATTTTGTCACTTTAATAGTAATTGAATGTGCCTAATTATTTTCAGCCCCACCAGATTCACCAATTCCACAAGGTTTGGAGAGTGAAATTACATATTTAATGGAATGTGTGGATATAATGACAAGTTTATACCTACTCATTCCTAAAAAATAGCTTCAGTAATTTTAAAATCATTTTACTAACATAATTATTTTATTCTAATACGTAAAAATCTCGTGTCACGGTGTTTGTTATCGAACTCCTCCGAAACGGCTTGACCGATTTTTATAAAACCTTTTTTTTCCTGTATTCGGTAGGTTTGAGAATAGGTCGTAGGTTATTTTTTATAAGTACCCCTATTCTTCGCGGACGGAGTCGCGGGCAACAGCTAGTTTCACTATTAAATTATTTTTACTTCATTTTAAAATTATATTTTAATGTACAGGAAGGAAATATACCAATTTTTTGAAATTATGGCAAAGAGAGGGAGGAAGGAAATTGGAATATACTTAGGGAGAACTTCTGGCGTTATAGCACAAATTCATGCTGATTCATTAAGCTCTGCAATCTGAAGACGCAGCATCTGCGACGATCTTTGCAGCCATTACTACCAGAACAATTTTCTTTACAATCCATCCAGAAATTTCAGGATACTTCGTTGGCATTGCAAGATAATTTGCTCGTTACAAAAAGATATGAAGGCACAAAGCAATAAAGCAGTAATTAATAGAGTAAAATTTTTCGGCCACAAGCCATATTAACCTTTTTAACGCCAACGACACATATAGGTGTCACAAAGTACATTGTCAAAGTGATCTTGACACAATGACATAAGATTCAATGCAGGTTTACGTTTTGTCGAGACGTGGCGTTGAAAGGGTTAAACAAGTGTCGCCAGCAAAAAGACCAACCACTTTTATCATTGATTCATCAATTGTTGACAGCAGCGAAATACCGAAAAATTATTCTGATGACACATTGTCGTTGAAAGCCCTAAGTAATTTCAGTTTTCTAATTTCTTCGGTTCCTTAAACAGTTCAGTTGGATGCCAGTTTTAGTGAAAGTCCACATTTATCTCGAAGAAATTATGAATATAAAAGGAAAAAAATAGTAATATATATACGAGAAATCGCCTTTAAGTGCCTGGAACAGAAAGGACTAGATATCAACGTCAACGGCGAACACATCACTCTCTTCAATTTGCTGACAATATTGATGGAGAAAGTCAGTATGATACTCAAAGGCCTCAACCGAGTCTCCCTACGGATAGGCCTCAGAATGAATATGAACACGACGAAAGTCATGTTTTATGTCCATGAGGCCCCCTAACCACGTTATGGTTGAGAGTTCGATTCGACCTAAGACAAACTGTCCAATTTGGAATGTTAAACTTCGAAAATGAGGACAAAATCGTCGAATTCAACTCGGATGGACAGCTTTCGGATAACTCCGCAATGTCTTTTCGTCTGAACTACCCAGTGCTCAAGAATAAAAGTCTTTAACCAGTGTGTGGGTGAATAGGCTCAGATCAGAGTCGCTCAACGAGCTATGGAGAGGGATATGCGCGAGGTTGCTCTAGGTAATCGAATCAGGAATGAGGAGATTCGTAGAAGGACAAGGGTCATCGACATAACCCAACGGATTAGCTCGTTGAAATGGCAATGGACAGGTCATATAGCACGCAGAACCGATAGTCGTTGGGATCGAAAAGTTCACGAATAGAAACCATGAACTAGCAAGCGCGGCGTTGGACGTCCACCAACGAGATGTACGGATGATCTGGTAAAAACCGCAGGTTCACGGTGGATGCAAGCCGCTTCCAACTGTAATGGTCGGGTATCAATGAGGGAGGCCTATGTCTAGCTGTGCACGTCTTTCGGCTAAAATGATGATGGTGATGAAAATCATGTTAATATTTATTAAAGTGATCAACGCAAATTTTATTTTACAAGTATTAGCATTTATGTCAGCTCATATATTTTATACTAGCTGTTGCCCGCGACTCCGTCTGCGAAGAATACGTTTATCGCTATCCCATGGGAAGTATGCAATTTTCCGGTATAAAAACTATCCTATGATAACATTAATCCTAAGGCCTCAAACTATCTCCTTTCCAAATTTCATGTAAATCCGTTCAGCCGTTATTGCGTGATTGAGTAACAAACATCCAAACATCTTCTTAAATTTTCATATTAGTAATAGTAATAGGATTAAATTCGACTAAAAACATATCAGACATAATTGAAGAAAGCCCTAAATGCGTTTAAGACCCTCTTTTTCACGACGATCAAAGACATTATGGTGCTTACGCCCTTATTCCTTGAGAAAAAATAAACGTTTGGTTTAAATTAGCGTGGAAAAAAGAATTAAGGGACATATTTTATACAAATAACTTGAATAATAAAAATAATATTTATCTATATCAATTGTAAGGTATTAAGTATTCTTAGTTTTTAGTTTCAATTCATAAGCTTCTACGCTGATTTTTTTAAACAGTTTAAACCGTCTCCTGTAAAATCAACTTTTCGTAATTACGCCCCTTTTCGTAGGATACGACGATATATGAATAACGTAATGCGTGCCTACAAAATTTGAGGGTTGCCCTCGATTTCCCTGAGATCCCGTCATCAGATCCTGATTTGGTGACAATGGGATCATCTCAGGAGTATATTGTATTCCTACGAATAAAAAAATAATTTTTATAATCGGTCCACAATTGACCGAGAAATCGAATACATAAAGTGGAATGCATAATCTCCTTCTTTTTTGAAGTCGGTTAAAGAGCCCTTTGCGGCCTACTTACAGTATAAACTTATGAATATTGAAATTTTAGCTTTCTACGACCAGTAAAACGCAAAATCCCATTTTTCCCGTTCCCGTAAGAATTTCGGGAAATGCTTTCTTAATGCTCCCCTACACTCCCCAAGGAACCCACTTACCAAATTTCAGCTATCTATGACCAGTAAAACGAAAAATCCCGTTTTTCCCGTTCCCGTGGGAACTTTGGAAAGTCCTCTCTCAATGCTCCTCTTTACTCCCCAAGCAACCTACATGCCGAATTTCAGCTTTCTACGACCAGTAAAACGAAAAATCCCGTTTCTTCCCGTTCCCGTGGGAATTTTGGTAAGCCCTCTCTCAATCCTCCTCTACACTCCCCAAGCAACCTACATACCGAATTTAAACTTTCTACGACCAGTAAAACGAAAAATCCCGTTTTTTCCTTATCCCATGGGAATTTCCGAAAATCCTTAACACTGTTTTTTACTATTATAATTATCTACTTCTATGCCAAATTTGAAGAGTCTAATAATTATAGTTCATAGGATCCCGTTGAACTGAATATATAAATCCCGTTTTTTCTTTATCCCGTGGGAATTTTGAAAAATCCTGAAATTAATGTTTTAACAAATGTAATACCTACTTGTGTATCAAATTTGAAGAGTCTAGTTATTATAGTTACTGAGATAGGGTCACTCGGAATCGAATATATAAATCCCGTTTTTTCCCGTTCCCGTGGGAATTCCCAAAAATCCTTCCTTAGTGGATGCCTACATTGTATAAGGTATCTATGTGCAAAATTTCAAGTCTCTAGGTCCAGTGGTTTGGGCTGTGTGTTGATATATCAACAGTCATTTAGTTTATTTAGACATTTCAACCCCATCGCACCCCATCCAGGGAGATGGTATTTTACGTCCGCCACGTCGAATTTTAAAACCGTTGTTGTTTTCGTAACCAGCGACCCGATAAACCATAGAAACAAAACCCATGTTGATTTTCAGACTTTGTCACCTCATTTCCCCCTTTTAGGGGTTGAATTCCCAAAAAACCTGAAACACGTGTTTAATCATTTATCGTTAGTTTCGAATAAAATAGTCAAACTAATCTTGTTTCCCCATACAAACTTCGGACCCCCGTTTCACCCCCTTAGGGAGTGAATTTTGAAAATTCCTTTCTTAGTGCACCCCTAGACCTTATAAGGAACCTACGTGCCAAATTTGGAATCTCTAGGCCCAGCGGTTTGGGCTGTGCGTTGATATGTCAGTCAGTCAGTTTCTTCTTTTATATATATAGATTGTGATAGGCGTTAGGTGCTATTTAACCTGCAAACGCCCGTACTTCAAACATTGTAGGCGTACTTGACGCCTTATCGAGCCAGCGGGTTTTGACGGGTTAATCACATTTTTTGGAAAAATTTCAAATTTTAGTTTAAAATTTGCTGTTTTCAGATTTTTTCCTTTGTATACACGTAATTCCCTGTCTGGATGCCAGATTTGAACTTCCTAGGACATCTGGAAGTGGGTTAGGTTTTTGATCTACCCATCAGTCAGTGAGTGGAATAATAACGATATTTAGACGTTTGTATCTCAAGAACCGTTTAAGCTATATTTATGAAATTTGGGATTCTAGTTAATCTTATTGGTATCAATAAATAAACCAAATTTGGTGTGTTTGCGTTAAATAGATTTTGAGTTATGAAGGTGTCAAAAGTGGCTACAAGTGGTTCGTGTAAATATACACACGGCGCTGCTTCACCAGTTCCCTTTGCTTGAACTTGGCTTGACGCGCTGCCGCGTGTCTAGATTATGTGTCCTGAAAATCATTGATTTTCTGAATTTTCTATCGGTTTTAATTCTGAGTGGCCTGTTATTTATTGTTTTACTCGTTTTTAAAATAAATATTTTTAAATTCTACGTAGGTAGTAATCACTAATATCTTCTAGTTTGGACTTCACATTTGAGTTGAATGTTTTTAAAGTTGACTTGACGTTGACGAGATATTTTACTAAATGGGCATTTTTGATTTTAGAGAAAAAGATTCGGCATTGCAATGTAGTTACATAATAAAGGTGCGTGTGGCATTAAGCCTCGTAGCGAGTTGGCCACACAAGGAATTAGGAAATCCAAAACTGGATGCACATCTGTCGAAATATAACCTAGTACTTATTTTTATGGCATGTGTTTTACCCCTATCTGGCGTGGCATACATGTGGAACTACAGGGACAGAATCACATTTTTCGACATGGGACATATCTACTTGACTATCCTTTTGAATCTCCTGTACCTGGTTTGTACGATATTAATTAATAAAGCTTTACATTAAGTTGTTTAACTTAATTTGTTTTTATTAGGAGAACATTTACTCAAACCTGCATCTTTTTGCTAACATAGCCGAGCGTGATAATAATGGTTGTGACCACATCACCCTCGACTAACTCGCACGAAACAAAATGACCGCATGCTTTAATGGAATTGCGAGTATCACATTTGTTAATTTAATTAAAATTTTGATTACAGCAAAGAATTATTTTGACACGATCGGATAAATATAGACAAACTATTAAAGAGTTTTTAGAAAATTTTCACTTATTACACAAAAGGAATCATTCCAAATATGCTACAATGGTCAGTTGATTTTCAGTATAATTTCAACGATCGCACAGTAAAATTTTAAACGATCAAAAATAATTCAGTGGTGCTATATCTGTAAGCCAGATAACCCGTGGTGGCCTAGCGGTTTGACCTATGGCCTCTCAAGCAGAAGGTCGTGGGTTTTAATCCCGGCTCGCACCTCTGAGTTTTTCGGAATTTATGTGCGAAATTACATTTGTAATTTGCCATGAGCTTTACGGTGAAGGAAAACATCGTGAGGAAACCGACATACACTTGCAAAGAAATTCAATGGTGTGTGTGAAGTTCCCAATCCGCATTGGGCCCACTTGGGAACTACGGCCCAAGCTCTCTCATTCTGAGAGAAGGCCTGTGCCCTGGAGTGGGACGTCTATAGGCTGGGATGATGATGATACCTGTAACATAGTACTCAATCCAGTTGTTCGGTAGAATTAAAATTTAGCTATTTTTTTTGTATACAGGGTTATTTTTAATTCACTGACAACCTCTTAACCCTGAATTCCTATCACTCAAACAAATCTTTTTTGTTTTACGACTTTTTAAAATGAAGCACTTTTTTTCCCATACAAATACAAAGAGTATCGTAAAAATAAGAGAAAATCTCAAATTTTCAAAACGTTATTACACCAAAAATATTAAGTTATGACAAAAGCCGTAAAACAAAAAACATTTGTTTAAGTGGTAGGAGTTTAGGGTTAAAAGGATGCTAGTGAATTACAAATAACCCTGTATATATCATTCCAGCACATTTTATCCACCTGACGTTCCTCATTTTGAACGAGCAAGTACTCGGTAGTGCGAAATAAGTGTGATACATTTGAAGGTCGCATTCCACGAACTTATAAAGATTTATAATATTGACTGTAATTATTATTCTTTTTTTTTCAGTTATACGATCAGATAGACGTTATCTCAAAGATCTTCACTCTTATCGTGCTTATTCAAATGGGATGTGGCATATTTTTGTTTAACTTTATGCCATGCTATAATAACTACACCAAAGGAATGTTTGGTGAAAACAGAGTACCTAATAGCACATTTGAGCATTCTGTTTACTATTACTCTCCCATCGAAGATATATACACGACTGTAAAAGGCTACTGGATACTGTTCACTTTCAATATTTACATGTCTTATAACGTATCTTGTGGACTCTGCGCATTTGATCTTTTCCTTTCACTTATAGTGTT